>JALMGF010000471.1:62500-248296 GCA_023333645.1 Sceloporus occidentalis | reverse complement strand
CTTCTTTCACTCTTTGTAAGGCTCAACAACTCGGCGAGACGGCTGAGAGTAGTGGGGGGTCCGATTAATAACTGCTTGCCTCCTCTAGAGGCATCTTTCACTATAATGATATATTTTGATGTTTCCAGAATCCTGTAAGATTGTGTTGTCGGGATTGTGTTTCTCTCGCAGGGATATTCCTTCGTGGCGCCTTCCATCCTGTTTAAGCCGAACGCCGCTATAGCCGACCCCATTCAGTATCACCTCGGCGTGGAGCGTCCCGGGGTCACCACCATCGCCAGGAGCGCAATGATGAAGGTTCTTATATTCAGCAAAAGAATCGCCATTCATAGAAATATAGAACGTGGAAGAAAATACAAACCATTACGCCTGTTTTTTTTTCTTAATCAGTCGTTGGTCTCGTCTTAGATTCAGGAGCCGTATGTCTGTCCCATGCATGTTTAATCCCCTCACTGTATTACCCTCTGCCACCTCTGCTGGGAGGCTGCTCCACTTATCTACCACACTCTAAGTAAAGTAAAACTTCCCTTGTGTACTTTTAAGTTCCTTTACGTATATAAATGTGTTCCCCGGTTACCCGTTCATCTAATACTCTGCACTTCTGGGCAGGACTCCCCGTTTTATCAGCACTACGAGCTGGATCTGAAAGAACAGCCGCTGGGCGAAGGAAGCTTCTCTATCTGTCGAAAATGCTTGCACAAAAAAACAAACCAGGAGTTTGCCGTAAAGATCATCAGCAAGCGGTATGTTACCCCGAGGGTGCGCGTATCGGGATGTTACCCCGAGGGTGCGCGTGTCGGGATGTTACCCCGAGGGTGCGCGTGTCGGGATGTTACCCCGAGGGTGCGCGTGTCGGGATGTTACCCCGAGGGTGCGCGTATCGGGATGTTACCCCGAGGGTGCGCGTATCGGGATGTTACCCCGAGGGTGCGCGTGTCGGGATGTTACCCCGAGGGTGCGCGTATCGGGATGTTACCCCGAGGGTGCGCGTGTCGGGATGTTACCCCGAGGGTGCGCGTGTCGGGATGTTACCCCGAGGGTGCGCGTGTCGGGATGTTACCCCGAGGGTGCGCGTATCGGGATGTTACCCCGAGGGTGCGCGTATCGGGATGTTACCCCGAGGGTGCGCGTGTCGGGATGTTACCCCGAGGGTGGGCGTCTCGGGATGTTACCCCGAGGGTGCGCGTATCGGGATGTTACCCCGAGGGTGCGCGTGTCGGGATGTTACCCCGAGGGTGCGCGTGTCGGGATGTTACCCCGAGGGTGCGCGTGTCGGGATGTTACCCCGAGGGTGCGCGTGTCGGGATGTTACCCCGAGGGTGCGCGTGTCGGGATGTTACCCCGAGGGTGCGCGTGTCGGGATGTTACCCCGAGGGTGCGCGTATCGGGATGTTACCCCGAGGGTGGGCGTATCGGGATGTTACCCCGAGGGTGGGCGTATCGGGATGTTACCCCGAGGGTGCGCGTATCGGGATGTTACCCCGAGGGTGGGCGTATCGGGATGTTACCCCGAGGGTGCGCGTATCGGGATGTTACCCCGAGGGTGCGCGTATCGGGATGTTACCCCGAGGGTGGGCGTATCGGGATGTTACCCCGAGGGTTTTTGTAGCTTCTGCTGGGAGGCTGTTTCACTTATCTCCCACCCTCTCAGTAAAGTAAAACTTCCTTCCGCCCCATCTCAGTCTCTGACTCTCTAGTGTTGGATTATGACCTCTTGTTGTAACTTTTCTCCTCCTTTAAGATAAACTTCCCTCCCTTTATGTAGTTAAATGTCTCCCGTCTCTCGCTTCTTTCCTCCGGGCCGGACTTATCGAGATCTCTTAAAACAAGTGAGAAATAAATCGTCTTTGCTGCGTGAGGACAGCAGGAACGATGGTGGGAATGGAACCGGTGTTTCAACTCAGTGCCCGTTACGGGGGTCTCACGCCATCATTAATGACCTCTGTGTCATATTGGAACATTTAACGTGTAACATTGTAACAATCCATAGGCTGTTAAAGACCCAAAAGCCCAGACTTTTAGCTTAAAACGTTGCAGTTGTTCTTGCACATTTTCCGTTATTTGTTTTAGGTTGGAAAGCAACACCCAGAAAGAGATAACGGCCCTAAAGCTTTGTGAAGGACACCCCAACATAGTGAAGTTATACGATGTTTACCATGACCAGGTACCCCCTCGTTTGCATGGTTTCGGGGGGGGGGGGGCTCGCGGGTTCATTTATATCCCGGATTTATTCGTGAGACGTTTCTTTGCAGCTTCACACGTTTCTAGTGATGGAATTACTGAAAGGAGGAGAGCTGTTTGAAAGAATCAAGAAAAAGAAGCTGTTCAGCGAGTCTGAAGCCAGCCACATCATGCGCAGGATGGTGTCCGCCGTCAGCCACATGCACGACGTGGGGGTCGTTCACAGAGATCTGAAGCCGGAGGTATCTGCGCAAACCCTTATCCCACTCCGGTGGAGGGCCTGCCGTGGCTACCCCTGGGGCCCGGTGGAGGGCCTGCCGTGGCTACCCCTGGGGCCCGGTGGAGGGCCTGCCGTGGCTACCCCTGGGGCCCGGTGGAGGGCCTGCCGTGGCTACCCCTGGGGCCCGGTGGAGAGCCTGCCATGGCTACCCCTGGGGCCCGGTGGAGGGCCTGCCGTGGCTACCCCTGGGGCCCGGTGGAGGGCCTGCCGTGGCTACCCCTGGGGCCCGGTGGAGGGCCTGCCGTGGCTACCCCTGGGGCCCGGTGGAGGGCCTGCCGTGGCTACCCCTGGGGCCCGGTGGAGGGCCTGCCGTGGCTACCCCTGGGGCCCGGTGGAGGGCCTGCCGTGGCTACCCCTGGGGCCCGGTGGAGAGCCTGCCGTGGCGCCCCCGTTTTCACAATGTTTGGGAATTCCATAAACAGGAAGCTGTTATTTTGTTTAACGCCGATACAAATTCTGTTTGTTTCAGTAAAGAATGTCCCGAAACCAGTTACTGTTTATTAAGACAAATTCTGGAGAAATCCGCCCGCTGATCTTTTTTTTTCCCCCCCTTCTAGAATTTCCTTTTCACGGATGAAAGTGAGAACTCTGAAATAAAAATTATCGATTTTGGGTTTGCTCGTTTAAAGCCACCTGACAACCAGCCCCTTAAAACCCCCTGCTTTACCCTCCATTACGCGGCCCCCGAGCTGCTAAGTGCCAGCGGCTACGATGAATCATGTGACCTGTGGAGCCTGGGGGTCATTCTGGTGAGTAAAGGGGGGCTTTTCCATTCTCGTTATGTAGATAATATGTATCGGTCCACACACTTCAACACAATCCTCTCCCGTCCATCAGTCAAATGGATAACGTATAACCCTTTGTACAGCGCTGCGGAGTATGACGGCGCTATATAAAGCAATAATAATACACATTGTACAGCGCTGCGGAATATGACGGCGCTATGTGAAGCAATAATAATACACATTGTACAGCGCTGCGGAGTACGACGGCGATATATAAATCAATAATAATAACACATTGTACAGCGCTGCGGAGTATGACGGCGATATATAAATCAATAATAATAACACATTGTACAGCGCTGCGGAGTATGACGGCGATATATAAATAATAATACACATTGTACAGCGCTGCGGAGTATGACGGCGATATATAAATCAATAATAAATGCACAGCAAGGCGAGAGATGGTAGCTTTGAATTTAAGCTTATGTCCCATTCATCGTTTTTTTTTTGGTTAATCTTCTCTGGCTGGTTTTGGGGAAGTCTCTGGTTTCGCTGAGCGTTGGATCGCGTTGTGAATGCTGTACAGCTGGTCCTTTTCGATTGGGGGGGGGGATTTGCATTTCAGGAAACGGTAGTAACCGCCGGCCTTTTAACCCCTCTCGTCCCAAAAAGCTCAGAGGACACCAGATGCCGAAGCTGGGCCGCTGCCAGTAAACGCTGTGTTTACTGCCTCGTTTACAAAACCAGACACTGAATGAATTCCGCTTGCCGTAGATATACCCCGTGCTTTGCCTTGTAGCTTCCACAAATACCTGATTTCGTAGGTAGATGCCTTCTATGTCACCAGGACGTTGGGGGGCTTTAACCCCCCCCCCCCGCTTCATGGGACCGGACTGTAAAGCGGCCGTTTAGCATTTATTATGCCGCGTTATATGTGATTATAATGTCTCTCGGTGGAGAGTCGGCTGTACTCAGGGTGTCTGCTCTGCTTTGCCAGTACACCATGCTGTCGGGACAGGTGCCGTTCCAGTGCCAGGAGAAGACTATGCTGTATGCCAGCGCTGAGGACATCATGAGGAAGATAAAACAGGGAGACTTCTCTTTCGAAGGCGAAGCCTGGAAAAACGTGTCTCAGGAGGCCAAAGATTTGATACAAGGTAAAATAAAACGATGAGAGCCGGGCTCCGTAGTTGGTGGGTTTTTCCGACGGGGTATTGCGGGTCTGGAGAGACAGCGGGTCATGCGCCGCGTCACTGGGTGCAGATCTCCATTTGTTCAGCCGGCCCCTTTACACCGTGGTGGTCCGTGTCTAACCAGCGCACCCTCCGTGGTATCTCCCTTATGTCACAAAGCCCCCTGTTATGATGTCATGTCCTCGCGTGGAGCATAGAGGATGGGTATCGAGAAGAAGACGCTGTCCTTGGGGTAGATCCTATGGGGCAGCTGGGGATGGCTGCCTCGGGTAAAGCTTACGTTAGTGACCCCCATACATACAGTGCTGGGCTTCTCAAGCTTTGGGTGGAAACCGCCGAGGTTGTGTTGGTGGGATTCTGGGGGGTTTACGCGATGGCCGTGCGGAGGGTCCAAGGCACCTGATAACGCTGTCTTCCTTCAGGGCTTCTCACAGTAGACCCAAACAAAAGAATCAAGATGTCCACGTTACGATACAACGAATGGCTTCAGAACGGCAGCCAGCTGTCTTCCAACCCTCTGATGACCCCCGACATTCTGGGCTCCGCGGGGGCCACCGTAAACACGCACGTGAAAGCCACCTTTCATGTAAGAATATTTCATTTGATTTAAAAGGCTTCCCGAGCTTTCTCCGCAAACGTTTACGGACTTGTCGCGCATGTGTCAGCAACGTTGTACCCGCCAAGACCCCCCCCCCCCCATGACGTATTTTATCTCTGCAGGCCTTCAATAAGTTCAAGCGAGAGGGTTTTCTGCTTCAGAACGTGGACAAAGCGCCGCTGGCCAAGCGCAGGAAGATGAAGAAGACCAGCACGAGCACCGAGACGCGGAGCAGCTCCAGCGAGAGCTCCCACTCTTCCCACTCGCATGGTAAAACGTCCCCCTCAAAGAACCTGCACCCGGCCAACCCCACCGAGAGCAATAACCCTGACGCCATCTTCCAGTTCACCGAGTAGACGAGCCGCCGGGCCGCCGCTTCTAACCGACCAAAAACCTGCGCTCCTGATCCTCGTGCCGGGGCTCACCGGCTGCGCCGCGGGTTTCCCGAGCGACCTCCCATCCGCCGCTCCGTTTCAGTCGAACCTTTTCTGGTGCTGCAGGATACGGGCCGCCAAAAAAAACACACCAGCTGCTGCATTCCTGATTGGCTGGCTGAGAGTGTCGGAGTTGACCTCTTGCTGTTGGCGATTTAGCCGATTAACCCCTTCCCCTCTCTCTTTGCCGCTGCGGCGCAGAGAGGTTTTTAAGGCCTTGATCACTAAGGGCTGCTGTGAGCGATCTCGCGCGTCTCGCCTGTCGTTTCTTTCCCGCTCGCTGCTTTCCGTGTACACGCCGTGTTCGGGCCGCACGGTTTCGTTACCATTCTTTGTGTGTTTCGAGGAAAGGCTCCGGTATTTACTAAAAAAAGGGCAGCAACGTCTTATTTTATAGATTTTCATCCTGCGCCTCGGAAACTGTCGCAATTGTCCTTCGTTTCGTGTTGAGTCTCCCCGACCCGGCGCCCCGCTTTCTCGGCTTGTTTTTAAGTCCCACTGTTTCCCAAAATATGTTTGGTTTTTTTTAGTAGCCCCGTAAGCAATAACCTAGCACTGTTTAAAAAGTAGAAATGGAATTTTTTTGGTCCATTTATGAATTTTACATTGTAACGCGATGAGATCTCTCTTAAATTCCCATCTTTTGTGCTATTTTAACAGCGAGCGTTTTAAACCCCCCCCCCCCGTCGCATCGTAAACGTGGTTTTATACAACCTGCACTGTGAGCGCCCAATGCTTTTACTTTAGGAATGAAGGGCGCGTTTCTTCTCGAGCTTATCCCGCGCCTGCTTCGTTTGTACAGAATACCCGTAAAGTGTTATTTACTGTAAAAAAAAGAAATGGTGAATATTAATAAAATCTCTCGTTTCCGGGGAGTGGGACCGAAGGACGGGGATCTCCGCCTGTCCAGAAAGCGATCGGCTGCCAGCGCAGGGTTTGTCGTTGAGGTCGCTTTTGCTGATTTTGTTGCTTTGTTGAGGATAGGTTGGCTGATGTCATCTCTGTGAACTTATGATGTCACGTTTATTATCGCCGATGGGGATGACTGAGGATTAATCGTCGGTAGAGAGAAAGGTTTGGGCTTTTTTGTGTGTCCACAAAAAGGAGGTTTTTGTCTCGGGCCGGTGGAAAGTTATTGGGGTCCGCTGGACCTCCCTTGGCTCTGCTAGTCCGTCGCCGTTACCGTAGATGTAGCTGTAACGGTAACATATACCGGTCTAACAACCTTACCGGCCCCTGCTGTAACGTATGGCCCTCGTGGACATCACATCTACCACTTGGCCATCAGAGCCGCTTCACAGACCGGAGAACGAACGAGGCACCCGCCACCAGCATTTCAAGTGACGTCCGTGACTCCCTTTCTTGTATGTTTGTGCGAATAATAATACTAATAATTAATAATGATTCATTTTGTGTCTGTGATTCCAGGATTAATTAGTGCTTTCGCGGCCTCGGGGTCGCTCTCTGCCGTGGCGTAAACGTCTGGCCTACGCAAAGTGATTGTTTTTCTGCAGGGTCGCTGTTTGTACTCGTTAAACGGACTCTATAGGTATTCTGCGGACCGCATTGTACAGTTTAAACGGCCTTAGGCTGAGCCTGTCCTGTTTAAGAATGAAGAGTCAGAAGTCCGCGTCCGGTGTGTTTTTGGAGCGGGGGCGTAAATGTATATTTAAGGAGTTCTATAGCATTCGGGAGGCAGAAGAAACCAGGTGCGCAAAAGGGATGGAAACGTGTGGATGAGCCCCAAAAAATCCCTTTTAAATGTACACGCTATAAGGCGGCGGCGGCGGCGATCCCGCAGCCGGTCTGTGAGAGTAGCGGCAGCCTTCCGGTTACCCTCTAATTCAGCCGGTTTTGAGGTGCCTGCTCAAAAAATAAAACTCTCACTACTCACAGCGGTGCTTAGCTGGTTCCACGTACGCTGGGCCTCCTCCTCCTCCTCTTTAAAAGTATCCGGAACCGCCGGTCTAGAAGGAGGGGAAGGGATTACCAGTCGCACCCTTTAAAGAAACACATTTTTGGGGGGGCATTTTGAAAAGTCCTGGGTATGGCTGGAAGTCTATAAACCGCAATTTGGGAACAGCCGCGGAATGCAAAGATTTTATTCGTGTGACGCTGGCTTTAAAAGGGATTCACTTTTTTTTTTTTCTGTGACATTTTTATGAACTTTGCTAATGCGGAATTTCTTGGGGAATTTTTGCGCTTTAAGATAATTCCCGTTTCGTATGGAATACGTTCTTTTCGTAATTGAATAAGGATCGAACCTTTAGATGAAGGTAAACTAGGATCGGATCTTGCAGATTAGAATGTGGAATGTTGTTGTTGTTGTTGTTGTTGTTGTTGTCGTCCAGAAGGTCTCAACCGCGTGGAGATCCCGTGGGTTTTATAATAAATTAATGGCGCCCCCACCAACCTGGTACCTGAAGACCCTCCTGGGACGTCTTCAGTATGTGGGGTCACTAAAGGCTGAATTTTATCGAGTGGGCTTCAATGGGACCACTCACGGGTTTCATCAAAAGCCAACCCAACTCCCATCTTGGGTCGAGTTGCAGTGGAGAGCTTCGTATCTCACGCGTTCCCTCAAAGCTGAGTTGAGTCGTCAGTCGAGTGGAAGAGGGGGTCGGGTTCCATGATTTCGACTCCCTGGGTTGGGGCGAGTTGACCCAGAAATGGTGAAAATCTGCAGGAATTAGGCAAGCGCCGCCGGACTGGCTTCTGTAGAACCTGAACCGTGCGATAAGAGACTCCTCGTGAAAATCTCCAGAGCGTTGGGCGCGACGGCATCCGAACGCTCAATGAGAAGGTGGGCTTCTGCTTGAGACCCCCGTAACACAATTAACAACTCGGAGGTTAGTGAATAGACCTTCGTATAATGGGACCTTGGATCCTTTTGCGCCGCCGGTCGTTGCGCTTCGAAGAGCGGTGAGTATTAGTCCCCGCCGCGCACGTACAATTTGTAGGGTATGAAGTATTGTGGGATTGTAACCCTTTCACCGCTGATTGTGGGCACCGTTGATGAAATGGGGATCTGATCCGTTCTCGGAGAGGCGTTTTGGGTAAGGTGGGCTGACGCGAAGAGCCGTTATACACTGAGGCGATCGGATACTTGGGCTGCTGGCAGTTTGAGAACGAACTTTTTGATAATTGGAATTATGTGACCTCTGTGGAATGTTTTTTTTTTTATATTTAATTCAGATTTAAGGTTTATGGTTTTGCTTCGTGAAGAGCAGCACTCGGTGGTAACTGTAGCGCATTAAAGCTGTGAGTGAACCTCGGCTGGGATCGTCGACTAAACTGCGGGATTTCCAGCCAAATAAGGTTTATAAAGTACCCCCTGGTCCTGTCCGACGGGCCGCTAGGGGTGCGTTTACTAAATGAGAGCCTGTATACGGGGCTTAAAGCTGCTGCTGTATCTGACACTTGTAACGAAATGCATTATTAGAAACATAATATCTACATAATATCAAACTGTTCACAGAAATAGTTATTTATTCTACACCCCCCCCCCCCCCCCCCGCGTTTAGGGCCATGTTTCCTTGTTTGTAAGTTGAAGCTTTTATTTAAAAAGTAGAGCTGTGTCCCTCTGCGGTACGGCGGCCCTCCCGGTGTCTCCCCCCCCGAGGTCACGTGGGACGTTACATCTCGCTGCACCATGCAGGGTCGTACATGGAGGGCTTCTCCTGCGGAAGGGCTGTCAGCCCCGCACGATGCATGGTTTATACAGCGAGCGGACCTTCTCTGTCCTGCTTCTGTAACAAGGGGGCTGTTAAGGCGTCGGGTCATACAGGGATCTCTCTTTGAACCGGACTATTGAGCAGGGATGACCACCCAAAAGGGGGATTTGTTCCTGGTTTTCGGGGCCCAGGGGCTTCTGCTCCTACCTACCCGAAGCTTATCGGAACCCCCCTCGCTGCAAGCAAAATCGCCCACCCCGCGTTACCGGTTTTACCCGCTTTATACTTCGCTTTCTTTGCCATCTCTCGATTTCATTGGGGTTACGTGGAAATAAATACAATATGTAATATATGATTCCGGTGCAGTGATCTTATCACCAGGGCAACGAGAGGAATGTCCTTGCCCATAGGACCATTCCTTTGGTTGCCACGGAGATCAGACCGCTTTCAAAGCTTTGCACCAGAATCCCAATCTTTTATACATAACCGCTTTACTACAACAGCGTGTATGCAGCGCCGCAGCATCTGTCAGCGCTATACGAGGAACGTATACTGGTAACTGCAGCAATAATACAAACTCGGCTGTGCGGCGGCGTCCTTCTGTCCTCTGCTTTCTTATATCACCCCGAAGCGCCGTTCCATTGCCCTGGCCTTTTTTTTTCATTTTTGCGGGACCGCAGAATAAACCATTGGTAACTTATTGTAGGGTCTTTGATTTCATTGGATCCCTTTTGGTGGAAGGATCCAATAGACGGAATTTTTATAAAGTGACGAGCCATATGTGTCTCTCGGATTCGTGTTTTTAAGAAAAACTCTTTCAAAAAAGGGCCGTCAGAAATAATTATTAAGACAAGGGAATTTATAGAGAATATTTATTGAGGTCGTAAAGATTTTATGCATTAAAAATTTAAAAAAAAAATCTACGATGTTTATACCAAAATTCTAAGGTTTTCACGTCCCTTTTTTTTGTTAAGGGAATTTATTGAATGAGTTGCATCAACTTGTAAACCCAGAAGGGAAAAAAATGTTGGGGGGGAAAAAAGGGTGTTTTTTTTGGAGACAGATTCTTAAATGGGTGATTTTAAAGTTCTCTATAAGGTGCGTGGAGATTTATTAGCTGGGTAAGAGATTTAATGGAAATGGATTATATTGTGCAAAGCTTTGTGTGAACAAATGTAATACATATTCAAATAAAAACTTCACCAAGCCACGTCTGATGATCTGTATTTATTTCCAGCACAAAAAATAACTCCTCTTTCTTCAGACGTAAAGAGGCTAAAAAGGGCTATTTACAGCAAGAGCCGTAAAGATGTGGAATCCGTACAGAGACTGCTCTATCAGATCCAAGCCTTTATATACAGGACAGAGAGTATATAATATATAATATGAGGGATATAACGGCTTATAAGGACGGGATTAGTTATACGGCCGGAGAGTATATAATATATAATATGAGGAATATACAGGGATATAACGGGTTATAAGGACGGGATTAGTTATACGGGGGAGAGTATATAATATTTAATATGAGGAATATACAGGGATATAACGGGTTATAAGGACGGGATTAGTTATACGGGCCGGAGAGTGTATAACATATAATATGAGGAATATACAGGATATAACCGGTTATAAGGACGGGATTAGTTATACGGCCGGAGAGTATATAATATGAGGAATATACAGGATATAACGGGTTATAAGGACGGGATTAGTTATACGGCCGGAGAGTGTATAATATATAATATGAGGAATATACAGGATATAACGGGTTATAAGGACGGGATTATTTATACGGGGGAGAGTATATAATATTTAATATGAGGAATATATAGGATATAACCGGTTATAAGGACGGGATTAGTTATACGGCCGGAGAGTGTATAATATATAATATGAGGAATATACAGGATATAACGGGTTATAAGGACGGGATTATTTATACGGGGGAGAGTATATAATATTTAATATGAGGAATATATAGGATATAACCGGTTATAAGGACGGGATTAGTTATACGGCCGGAGAGTATATAATAAATAATATGAGGAATATACAGGATATAACGGGTTATAAGGACGGGATTATTTATACGGGGGAGAGTATATAATATTTAATATGAGGAATATATAGGATATAACCGGTTATAAGGACGGGATTAGTTATACGGCCGGAGAGTGTATAATATATAATATGAGGAATATACAGGATATAACGGGTTATAAGGACGGGATTAGTTATACGGCCGGAGAGTATATAATATGAGGAATATACAGGATATAATGGGTTATAAGGACGGGATTAGTTATACGGCCGGAGAGTATATAATATATAATATGAGAAATATACAGGGATATAACGGGTTATAAGGACGGGATTAGTTATACGGCCGGAGAGTATATAATATATAATATGAGGAATATACAGGGATATAACGGGTTATAAGGACGGGATTAGTTATACGGCCGGAGAGTATATAATATATAATATGAGAAATATACAGGGATATAACGGGTTATAAGGACGGGATTAGTTATACGGCCGGAGAGTATATAATATATAATATGAGGAATATACAGGGATATAACGGGTTATAAGGACGGGATTAGTTATACGGGCCGGAGAGTATATAATATATAATATGAGGAATATACAGGGATATAACGGGTTATAAGGACGGGATTAGTTATACGGCCGGAGAGTATATAATATATAATATGAGGAATATACAGGGATATAACGGGTTATAAGGACGGGATTAGTTATACGGCCGGAGAGTATATAATATATAATATGAGAAATATACAGGGATATAACGGGTTATAAGGACGGGATTAGTTATACGGCCGGAGAGTATATAATATATAATATGAGGAATATACAGGGATATAACGGGTTATAAGGACGGGATTAGTTATACGGGCCGGAGAGTATATAATATATAATATGAGGAATATACAGGATATAACAGGTTATAAGGACGGGATTAGTTATACGGCCGGAGAGTATATAATATATAATATGAGGAATATACAGGGATATAACAGGTTATAAGGACGGGATTAGTTATACGGCCGGAGAGTATATAATATATAATATGAGGAATATACAGGGATATAACGGGTTATAAGGACGGGATTAGTTATACGGCCAGAGAGTATATAATATATAATATATAATATGGGCTATAACGGGTTATATGGCTCTGCAGTAACAGGTGTTTCTTTTTCAACAGCCCCGGGCGCCAAAATCCCTAGTTATGGCTCTGCTGCCTTGGTCACGATGGCTACCAGGCAACCTACTGACAGCAAAGCCTCAGAATAATGAGCGGGTAATGGTGGGAATGGCCGGTATTCGGGTCATTTAGGGTCTTCTGGTTATTTCGTTTTATTACATACGGATGAGGTCAGGAATTCTACTGGTTTACCGGCCCCCTGTGTGAAGTGGCCGGCTGCCTCTGTCGTGCTGGGAGTGATGCTGTGAGTGTTGGGATTTGTGCTGCTGGGAGTGTTGGGATTTGTGCTGCGGTTCTGCATGCGGCCGCCCGGTGGCGCTGCTTCCTGTCTTCTCGCTGTGAGCTCCGCCGGCCGGACACTGCAGACGTTCCGCTCCGGGGACCGGGATCCCTGCGCCAGCCTCCTGACCCGGTGTCCTCTTCCTGTCCCGAGGCCCCCCAGTGACCGCGTCCCCCGGCCTGCCCCCGCTCCGAGGCCTTTCCCTGCACCGAGGCCTCCCAGCGACCCCGGCCTCCGTGTCCCCTCTGCCCCCATGGCGGCCCGGAAGGCCGGCACCCGGCTGGAGCTGGAGATCGAGCGCTGCCGCTCTGAAGCCAACTGGGAGCGGATCCACGAGCTGGTCCGGCAGCTCTCCGCCAAGCTCATCTCCAACGGTACGGTCAGGACTGGTAACTACAGCCCCCGGACTGCGGCCTGGAACCGGGGAAAGCAAACACTGCTGCACAAAGGACGCCGCTACACCTGAGATAATGCAGGGGGACACTGTCATTGCTACACCTGAAATAATGCAGGGGGACACTGTCACTGCTACACCTGAGTTAATGCAGGGGGGCACTGTCACTGCTACACCTGAGATAATGGGGCTGTCACTGCTACACCTGAGATAATGGGGGCTGTCACTGCTACACCTGAGATAATGGGGCTGTCACTGCTACACCTGAGATAATGGGGGCTGTCACTGCTACACCTGTGATAATGGGGGCTGTCACTGCTGCACCTGAGATAATGGGGGCTGTCACTGCTGCACCTGAGATAATGGGGGCTGTCACTGCTACACCTGTGATAATGGGGGCTGTCACTGCTACACCTGTGATAATGGGGGCTGTCACTGCTACACCTGTGATAATGGGGGCTTTCACTGCTACACCTGACATAATGCAGGTGCTGCGGTATTTGTCGTATTGTGTGTAACGGGGGCTCTCTGTGTGCAGATGACATGGCCGAGCTGCTGACGGGGGAGGCCAAGCTGGAGCAGCACCTCAAGGACAATCCCTTCAAACAAGGAGTCGGCCCCCGGGGGCCCCGGCCCAAACTCATCGACGTCCGCAAGCACCTGACGGCCGTCCTGGACAGGGGGAACCTGAAGGTACGGGGGGGGGGGCTCGCTGAGCATTTATTATTATTATTATTAATATTCAGAACGCTGCTGTTAATAATAATAATAATCTATACTGTATCTGCTGTTATTTATAATAATAATAATAATAATAATCTATACTGTATCTGCTGTTATTTATAATAATAATAATAATAATAATCTATACTGTATCTGCTGTTATTAATAATAATAATAATAATAATAATCTATGCTGTATCTGCTGTTATTTATAATAATAATAATAATAATAATAATCTATACTGTATCTGCTGTTATTTATAATAATAATAATAATCTATACTGTATCTGCTGTTTATAATAATAATAATCTATACTGTATCTGCTGTTATTATTAATAATAATAATAATAATCTATGCTGTATCTGCTGTTATTTATAATAATAATAATAATAATCTATACTGTATCTGCTGTTTATAATAATAATAATAATCTATACTGTATCTGCTGTTTATAATAATAATAATCTATACTGTATCTGCTGTTATTTATAATAATAATAATAATAATAATCTATACTGTATCTGCTGTTGTTTATAATAATAATAATAATAATAATAATAATAATAATAATAATAATCTATGCTGTATCTGCTGTTGTTTATAATAATAATAATAATAATCTATACTGTATCTGCTGTTATTTATAATAATAATAATAATCTATACTGTATCTGCTGTTATTTATAATAATAATAATCTATACTGTATCTGCTGTTATTTATAATAATAATAATAATAATCTATACTGTATCTGCTGTTATTATTATTAATAATAATAATAATAATAATCTATGCTGTATCTGCTGTTATTTATAATAATAATAATAATAATCTATACTGTATCTGCTGTTATTTATAATAATAATAATAATCTATACTGTATCTGCTGTTATTTATAATAATAATAATAATAATAATCTATACTGTATCTGCTGTTATTTATAATAATAATAATCTATACTGTATCTGCTGTTGTTTATAATAATAATAATAATAATAATAATCTATGCTGTATCTGCTGTTATTTATAATAATAATAATAATCTATACTGTATCTGCTGTTATTTATAATAATAATAATAATAATCTATGCTGTATCTGCTGTTATTTATAATAATAATCTATACTGTATCTGCTGTTATTTATAATAATAATAATAATAATCTATACTGTATCTGCTGTTATTTATAATAATAATAATAATCTATACTTTATCTGCTGTTATTTATAGTAATAATAATAATTTATACTGTATCTGCTGTTATTTATAATAATAATAATAATAATAATAATAATAATCTATACTGTATCTGCTGTTATTTATAATAATAATAATAATAATAATAATCTATACTTTATCTGCTGTTATTTATAGTAATAATAATAATAATCTATACTGTATCTGCTGTTATTTATAATAATAATAATAATCTATACTGTATCTGCTGTTATTTATAATAATAATAATAATAATCTATACTGTATCTGCTGTTATTATTAATAATAATAATAATAATAATAATAATCTATACTGTATCTGCTGTTATTTATATTAATAATAATAATAATAATCTATACTGTATCTGCTGTTTATAACATTATTGTTATTATTATTGAAAATAATTACAAATTATATTATTATTACTATTATTTATGACATTATTTGTAATAATAAATATATATTACAAAATAGTAATAATAATAATATTTTGTATTTGTTTTTTATTTTCTCCGTGGCATACTCCGGCCCTGCAGCGAAGGGTTAATATGTACAGCCCGTGGCGTGGAACATGTCTGTAGCGTGTCCTGCTTGTTTTGGCGTCTCTTCCGTGTGCCGGATAAACGTCCCAGGACCGTCTCTGTAACCGTTCCAGCTTTTACCTCTTCCACAAAGACGAATTCTAAAACAGTTTTTACCAACCCTCGACTTTTTGGGTTGATAAATAGAGCAGCTGCCCAGCAGAGGTGGTAGAGGGTAATACAGTGAGGGGATTAAACATGCATGGGATAGACATACGTCTCCTGAATCTAAGACGAGACCAACGACTGATTAAGGTTTGAGGCTTTACAGCAGGAGAGACGGGGGCCGGATGGGGCCGATTTCTACTTGAAATAATACGCTTCTTTACGAAATGCTCCTCTCTGGGGTAAATATTTATCGCTCCAGAAACGTTATGTTTAGAAACGTTGTTCGTCTGTATATGTTCTACGCCAGAAGACCCCTCTTCTGTTCCACACGGCGGTCTCTTTTTAGACAGATACCTCTGCTGCGTGTTTATGGGGGTCTCGTCTTTCCGGCCCCCCGGTTATTTCCCTTATAGGAGAGCGCATCTCCGGCTCTGTGCTGCGCATGCACCGGATACTCCCCGCCGACCCACTCCTCCGCCCACTGATCGCAAGCACTTCGGTTTCACGCTGCCAGAGCCGGTACCCAGCACGGGCGGAGGTGGAGACGGTGCGCGGCAGCCCGGCAGCTGTGGTATTTTAACAGTATTTTGTTACTTTGTGTTAACAGGCAGATCTAATGCAAGAAGCCAACATGCTAATGGCCAAACTGAACTACGTGGAGGGCGAGTACCGGGACGCGCTGGCCACCTACGGCAGGATGGGGCTGGACGACCTGCAGCTCGTGGCCTGCGCGCCGTACAAGCTGAGGATGATAGCGGAAGCCTTCGCCATCAGAGGTAGGGACCGGGGGGGGGGTATATACAGCGCACGCAGCCCTCAGAGCCTCCGCCGGGGGGCCGATGAGACGGGCCGGATGGGTCTGATCTACCGGCGTCCCCTGGGATATGGGGGTGGGGCTGACAGACTGGAGTCCAGTAGGTTGTGAGTCTGGGCAGCAGGGGGCGCTGTGACCCGGGGCCTGTCCTCTCGGGGCCGTTAATACTATTACCGCATTAATGCCGCCGGGTAAGTAATTGCCGGACGGATTACGTTTATAATGAGAGGCGTTCAGTCCATGGCTTTTACTTACCCTCCGCCCGGGGCCAGAGACTTCATCTCCTAGCGGGGGAAGGCAGTTTCAATCCTCATCCGCTACTCCCACAATCCTCACCCGCTGCTCCCACAATCCTCACCCGCTGCTCCCACAATCCTCACCCGCTGCTCCCACAATCCTCACCCGCTGCTCCCACAATCCTCACCCGCTGCTCCCACAATCCTCACCCGCTGCTCCCACAATCCTCACCCGCTGCTCCCACAATCCTCACCCGCCACTCCCACAATCCACATCCACCGCTCCCACAATCCTCATCCGCTACTCCCACAATCCTCATCCGCTACTCCCACATCCACTGCTCCCACAATCCTCACCCGCCGCTCCCACAATCCTCATCCGCCACTCCCACAATCCACATCCACTGCTCCCGCAATCCTCATCCGCTACTCCCACAATCCTCATCCGCTACTCCCACAATCCTCATCCGCTACTCCCACAATCCACATCCACTGCTCCCACAATCCTCACCCGCTGCTCCCACAATCCTCACCCGCTGCTCCCACAATCCTCATCCGCTACTCCCACAATCCACATCCGCTGCTCCCACAATCCTCACCCGCTGCTCCCACAATCCTCACCCGCCGCTCCCACAATCCTCATCCGCCACTCCCACAATCCACATCCACTGCTCCCACAATCCACATCCACTGCTCCCACAATCCTCATCCGCTACTCCCACAATCCTCATCCGCTACTCCCACGTCCACTGCTCCCACAATCCTCACCCGCTGCTCCCACAATCCTCATCCGCTACTCCCACAATCCACATCCACTGCTCCCACAATCCTCATCCGCTACTCCCACAATCCACATCCACTGCTCCCACAATCCTCATCCGCTACTCCCACAATCCACATCCACTGCTCCCACAATCCTCATCCAACTTTCACAGCCCTGTAATGTGGCGGCACTTGGGGCGGCCGCTACGTCATCTGGGGCATTTCTCTCCATAGGCCGTGTTAGTAAATAGGAAGGAAAGGTTGTGCCGGGGGTGCAGTCAGGAGACGCGCAGGTTTAATGTCGCCCCCTGACAGCGAGGAGACCCTCGTTTAATTCCGCTGGAAAAACCTTTTAGTTGCACTTTTTGGATCAAATTATTAGTATTATTGGCCGTTTATCAGGGGGGTGCTGGGATTTGGTCATTCAGTCCGTCAGAAGCTGGCTGTGTGTTGGCACACGGGGGGTCCGTACACGGGACCCCCTACTTCCTTTAACGTGGAATCTCTTAATTTTTTTATTATAAATATTTTAGGATAATATTTTTGTCTATATTTACAATCTAATTCCCGGGGCAAATGAGAAACAATCACCATAGCAACCAATTCCTACTGAACTAAACATGCACCAGAATTCCTCTTCATAAATAGTCATTTCTCTTCAGTCTTTTGGGGGGTTTTGTGGGTTTTTTTGCATTTTTTTTCCGCGTTATCGGATGGTTATCTGGTTTTAGGTCCGAATCCGCCGTTTATCTGAATGCCGCCGCTTTCCTAATTCCTTCCATTTTCATGATGACTGAAAGCTGACAGATTGGGGGCCGTGGCGACTGCGATCGGAGATGCCGTCCTGCTAGCGGAAGGGTTAAGGTGTGGCCCCCGGGGGCCGGAGGGCTCGCTCTGGAGGGTCTCTGTACTTTCCCCTGCCTGGCACCTGCCGAGCGCTCAGCCTACCCCCCCCCCTGCTAATCCGGGGCATTAGAGGCTGACTTCGTAAAGCGTTAAGCCTCCGGCCGCGGCTTCTCTGATGTTTGGCCTGGAGATGCCGGCGGTCCGAGACCCCCGCGCAAGACTCCCAGTCTCTTTACCCGTTGGATTATACATTAAACATTGTGCAGGGCCAGCTCAGCTCTTTTTTTTTTTTTGCCGGAGTAACCTGCCTGCGCTGGCTCTTCGGTGAAGCGTGGGTGTTGAAGCTCTCCGTTTAGTGAATAGAGCCCGCAGTCTGCGCCGTCCGCGCGCAGAGTAATAACGAGTATCTCTGTCCTTCTCTTCCAGGGCTGTGTTTGGAAAAGCTGCCAAATTCTTCTTCTACCAACAGCCTGCACGTCGACCGCGACCAGGAGATCATCACCTGCTACGAGAAAGCGGGCGACATCGCCCTCCTCTACCTGCAAGAGATCGAGCGGGTGAGTGACGTGCGCCGGGGTGAAATAACCGCCCTTCTCCGCAGCCTGGCCGAACGTTAATGGAAGTCAGAGAAAAATAGGGAACCCCATAATGAACCCCCTGAATCGAGGTCGGTGCGCGGCCGCCCGGCGGGGGAGGTAAGGGCTGGATAGGGGATGCCCTGATTGGTGTTCGTCGTTAATAACACAGTTCTGGTTCTCGTTCAGGTCCAAGCAGCCAATATCCAGAACAGGAGCCCTAAGCCGGGACCCGTGGCCCCCGACCAGGAGCTGAACTTCTTCCTGGAGACTGGGCTGCAGCGCGCGCATGTCATTTACTTCAAGAACGGGTAAGCCGGAGCTTCGTGATCCCGCATGCCGTGCGTTAGGCTCTGATGGGACTCTAAACAGCCTGACACAATCCCCCCCGTCGGTGGGGGGCCAGCAGGGGCCACGAAAATTTTTAGGGTAAAAGTTCAGACTCGCTCGATGTGTTAATAGGGGCAACAGATCAAAAGTACTGCGTCTCCCCCCAAAAACATTATTAAAGAGGCCGCTGTTAATGCATACATGTTACACGTCACACGTACCTTCTGCATGTAACGGGCACATTACTTAAACGTCTGGGCTTCCTAAACATGCCCCTGTCTTTAAATCTGATGACTCCCAATTTATTACTCGATGCCTGGGAGTGATGGGATTCCCTGCGGCCAGCCGGCATCCGTGTATCTGTGTGGTTATGATGTCACGCGTGTTGTTTATTTACCTGTCTGTATTTATAACTGCAGGATACATATTCACGGAGATGAACAGTATGTATTCCCTGTAACCCCCCCCCCCGCACCCACCATGTAGAGGACCGTTAGCTCTTTGCACAAGACCATCTTTAACCCTTTCTTCCTGCTAATGTTTGTTTTTGGGGTTTTTAGCCAAAAAAACCCCCAAAAAACAAACAAAATAGTCAAAACCTTTCGGCAGAATCTGGAATAAACCATTTTTTGTTGAAATGAATAGAGAATGGATTTCTGTATTCATTTAATGAACGTTCAAACCTGGGAGCCGCTGGGATTGGTGGAAACCGGTGCCTTCCGTGTGTTTAGCCGTCCGAGGGCCACGCCGGCTGCCGTGTCTATACGCTGGGCGTGATGGGAGTTGGCTTCCACGGCAGGCTTTTTTCATTCATTGTAGTTTTTCATATTGACAAACTTTCCAAATTCTCAGCCCCCCCGGCCTGCCGGCTCCGAGGCTCGGATTCGTAGCGCCGATCGTGTTGTGTAGGTGCTTATCCAACCGCGTTCATGGAGATCTGCGCGCATGCACGAGAGGGGCACCAAGCGGCCCCCGTAATGGGGAAAGAGTGCCTGCTGTGCCCATTGGCTTTGAAGACCGGGATGAGCAGTGAAGGGGTTAAGCAGCGCGCATTCATTTGCTAAGCAAATATTGAGGACTGGGAGACGAGAGCGTTTGCTAAACTCGTAGCGAACGTCGTCTCGGCAGAGATCCCCGCGTCTATATTATCTGTAATTACTATTATTTATTGTTCCGTATAGCGCCGTCGTATTCCGCAGCGCTGTACAACGACCCCTTTCCACCGGAGACAGGAGAGGCCGTTTTTGTTAAAGTCCTGGGCCGAGCTTAACATCAATCAGACAAACCAACCCAAAAAAACAGAGACGGCGTTCCTTTAAATGGATTCGAAGCTGGGGGGGGGGGTATACTGCCGGTTAATAACGATCATATAACATATCTGCCGCGGAGGTCGTCGGTGAAGGAAACCAACGCACTTGCGGCTTTCAGGCGCTGATTAACTAAAACAAGCTTGTGGTTGTCTAAAAACAACACGGAAAGGTTAACGAACATTGTTCTGCTGCTATGGCAATTTAGCTTTGTGTAACAATTTAATCCAAATCCAAGCCGGGGCTGCGGAGGGGATTCTCTCGTACCGGGGGGGCCGTCTCATCTGAGCACGTTCTATGGGAAGCTCGCCTGTCTACGCGGTTATCGTTGTGATCGCCTGCGGTCACTAATGGCTCGCGTCGATGGATTGAGAGCAGATAAATGCACTCACCCCG
This sequence comes from Sceloporus occidentalis, assembly GCA_023333645.1. Classification (NCBI taxonomy): domain Eukaryota; kingdom Metazoa; phylum Chordata; class Lepidosauria; order Squamata; family Phrynosomatidae; genus Sceloporus; species Sceloporus occidentalis. The sequence continues at coordinate 227,398 of JALMGF010000471.1, read as the reverse complement.
TCCCCAGGGGCCGCAGGGGCTTTCTCAGTCATTTCACCGCTTCACAGGTGGGATGAAAGATCAGATCGATAAACCTCTCGTGTACCCGGGAGCCCCCAACGCCTTGGCTGACGGATTGCGTGGAAAGTCATGGAGACCCCGCGCGCCCGTTATTCCTCCGCCAGCCGTCAGCTTTCCTGGTCTATTTAAAGGAGTAGTACAGCGGGGAGCAGAGCCTTTGGGACGGGTCGCCTGCGGGGGGCAGATGTTCTCATGTTTGCTGGCAACATTTACATTAAAGCTCATTTGATAGAGAGATGCAGAATGAATACCCTGCTGTTTAACCCCGTCCTGCTCGATCCTAGGTCTTAAACTGTACACTAAATGACGCTGCGTTTAGTCGACGAGCGTCGGTTGTGCCGTAGTTCTACCTTGTGCTGTGTAAATCGTACGGATCTAGCTCCGGCCCCGATGCTGAGCGTCTTGCTGCCGCCCCATGAGCCAATCTTGCTCTGATCCGTTTGTTGCCCCCGGACCCCCCCTCCCTCGAGGTTTTTATTGTCGATGAAGGAGCCCTGAGCAAAATCCGACCTGTCCGAGATAATCCCCGTCTCCTCTCTGTTCCCAGGAACCTGACCAGAGGCGTTGGCCGATTCCGCGAGATCCTGAGGGCCGTGGAGACCCGGACCACCCAGAACCTGAGAATGGTAAAGCTGCCACACCACCAAGTCACAACCGACCATCGAGTCCTCGCCCCCCAGTCACTGGCCGGCATCACAACCGACCATCGAGTCCTCGCCCCCCAGTCACTGGCCGGCATCACAACCGACCATCGAGTCCTCGCCCCCCAGTCACTGGCCGGCATCACAACCGACCATCGAGTCCTCGCCCCCCAGTCACTGGCCGTCATCACAACCGACCATCGAGTCCTCGCCCCCGAGTCACTGGCCGGCATCGTACCGACCCCGAGTCACTGGCCGCTTGGACAGCCCTGTATTTAAGGGACATCCGTCGTATGCACTTTGATGCACGTGATACCCGATTGCCCCTTTAAATCATTGTTCTCGTCCCCGTCAGAATCCCCCATGTGCTTTTGCGTCTTCCCTGGTCTCGCCTTCCTGGCAGTAACTGCTTGCCCAGATTGGGGGCCGCAGGTGGCCCCTGGTCCGCCGTCAACAGGAAAGCCAAGCAGAATGCTTTACACGATGCACATTATCAGAGATTCAGTTTCTGTTGTTTGGTTTTTTTGGCCGCGGTAGAAACCTCTGATTATTTCAGATGCCCCCTTTGGGGGGTAAATGTTGTAAATCCCCCTGGTATTGGCCACAGATGTTAATGAAAGGCTTTGTGTAACGCTCGGCCCCTTCGGCCCGTTTCAGACGATCGCCCGGCAGCTGGCCGAGATCTTACTACGTGGGATGTGTGAGCAAAGTTACTGGAACCCCCTGGAGGATCCGCCGAGCCAATGCCCCTTGGATGACCCGCTGCGCCAGGGGCTGAACACCAAGAGCTACACGCTCAGCCGGAGACCCCGCGTGTACGCCGGAGAAAAGTAGGTGCTTTGGGGTATAAGCACCCGGCTTGTTGCCCTGAGAGGCAGATGGGGTTCAGAAATATATTTATTTGATGGCACTGTTCCCTTAATACCCCCTCCCCGCTGGATGGAAATGCCCTCTGACTGTGTGCCTGCGCATGGAAAGGCTATAAAATGCTCTTTAATAATAAAATAGTTAAGTTTGGCCCCGTTTTCCTTGTAATTGTTTGGCGGCTGGGAAATGACCCGCCGAGGGTTTCCGCGGGATTCCCCTGTGCCGGGGCATTTACTCGGGCGCTTCTGTCCCCGTGAAACGCGCTTCCTTCCTGCAATTCATCCCCAGCGCGTTTCCCCGTAATCTGCACAGAATAATGAAAAGGCATTTATACATCGCTTGCTCTGGAATGAGTAGAAGCCGGGAGACCCTTTCTGTGCCGGCGGGGGCTTTGGCATGAAGCGGTGATGTAGTAATTCGTCTTTCGTTTTATCTCCGCCTCTTCAGCATTTTCTGCCCCCAGGAAAACACGGAAGAGGCTCTTCTGCTGCTCCTGATCAGCGAGTCCATGGTAAGTCATTCATCCGGGCCCCACAGGGGCCCCTGCTCTCGGTTGCTGGCCCCTGACACGCCGACGGGATCAGTCACAGCCATTTCAGCACTGCTATGTGTGTATGAGGTGTGTTAATCGATAGGGGTCCTGCGCCCAGCAGAGGTGGGTGTACAGTATATTGGCAGATATTGCCGATCACCCTGTTATTGTCGTGATAAGGGGTAGCGTGTGATGAGCCCACCGGTACCCCATAGTCAGCCATGTTATCCTATCCCCAAGGAGGAGGCAGATTTCCACCCCTCGGCCAGGGGCTTGACGCTCTCCTGCAGAACTTGGCCCGTTCATGGCGCTCGGCAGCTGTCGGCGCATCTGTTACCCGGTCCCTCGCCGGCTCGCTCGCCCCTTTACGGGGCTTTACAGAGATTTGATGCTCCGGGGTGCCGGGGCATTGAGCCGAGGCAGATGCGCTTCTATTCCCTGGCAGTTAAATGTCCTGCTTGGTCAGCGACGGGATGACGGCGGCCGGTATTCACGAGCGGGCCGGGCGACTGATCTCCTGGCACCGATGGGTTAACACCTCAGGGACTTTTACCGGACAGACAGGCTGAATCTGCCGGCTCCGTCTCGGGGGCCGGCCGAGAGTCCGAGTGTCACCGGTGTAAAAATGGTGTGAAAAAAAAGGGTTTCTGGAATATTCGCCTTCTTTGTGTCGTTTGTTCCGGTTTTAGGCAAACAGAGACGCGGTCCTGAGCCGCATCCCCGAGCACAAGAACGATCGCATCATCAGCCTGCAGAGCGCGTCCGTGGTGTACGACCTGCTGACCATCGCCCTGGGCCGCCGGGGTCAGTACGAGATGCTCTCCGAGGTACGTCCGGCCGCCGGCCCCCGCTCCTCCGCGGGATAAAGAGCTTAAAAGATTAAAGGTGCCGTTCCACCTACTCTGCTGAATCCGACACGTCGCTAGTTACAGCGTCACAAACATCGTTCCTCGCGCCGCTGAACACCCAAACCCTCCCAGAAGTAATCCTTTAATCACGTAAAATATTGGGGGGGGCGCTTAATAGTCAGGTGACACTAAAACAGGCACTGATAGGCTGCTGCCCTAGTAAGGTGGATCATTTAAAGGACACGATTGTGTTTATTTGCTTATCTCAATGGAGAGTCCAAGTAATGTTTTGTTTGAGCACTTTACCTTTTGGGTTAATATATGGATATTTTAGGTATCGTTTAAAAATCATCTTGGTCTGAATATGGACAGTCCCCAAAAACAATTAACCTCTTTCAGAAAGTCCCAGCAATGAGTGACGGAGAGATTAAACTCCGGGGGGTGGGGGGGGCAGCCGTCACAATATAGAGTTCCAGACTGACGGTCGGAAGGAGCGCACGTTTACCCCCCGGGGGGTATCGGTGACAGCACAGAGCGCCGGGAGACGCGTTTTCTCGCTCGGATATCACCTGGATAGTTTTTCTTTGTGGTTTTATCGGACGGACGGCCGTGGAGTTTATCGGAGCCGGGAACTGAATACTAAAATACCGAAAGCCTTCGTGTTTATGTTGGGATCGGAAATGAAGCCGCAGCAAATTAATCTAAAGCTCCGGTTCCAATCAGATACAATCCCGGACAGCAAGAGAAACCATCGAGCCTCAGCCCCGTTTAGTTAATAATGCCCAGCTGGGAGCAGTTCTAATGGCCGAGCTTTAATGGCTGTGCTCTCTGTAGTAGAAGCGTGTGCGTGTGTGCCTGTCTGCGTGCGTGTGTCTGTGTCATGTGTGTGCGTGTGCTGGGATGTTCTAGAATTTATCTGCAGACCGAACTCCGTGTTTTTCCTGATTTTGTTCTTTTTTTCGCAGTGTTTGGAGAGAGCCATGAAGTTTGCGTTTGAAGAGTTCCACCTCTGGTATCAGTTTGCTCTCTCGCTGATGGCCGCAGGAAAGGTAACGGCGACGCTCCGTCTGTCTCTTTGTTAAATCAGGAGTCTGCAGGGGAGCTGCAGTTTGAATTCCCCGACTTTATTCTGCCTGCGTGTATCTGCGGGGTTCGTTCAAACGGAGTTCAGCCGCCCGTCTACCTGCGGGGGGTTAATGACGTCCGTTAAACGCCCGGTCGTAGGTTGGGGGGGGGGGGGGCTTCTCCTTTCGGTTAATGATTCCCCGTCTTGTTTCTTTCCCTCGGTTGGCCCGTCCAGTCCGCGCGAGCCGTGAAGGTTTTACAGGAATGCATACGCTTGAAGCCCGAGGATGCCACCATACCGCTTCTAGCGGCCAAACTCTGCATGGGCTCGCTGCACTGGGTGAGTTCAACGAGACGCGGCGATTCTCCGCCGGCCGGCAGCTGCTCGGAGCCGGTGAGCACGCGGCATGAAAGGGGTTAATCCCGGCTTATTGCACTTGAGTATAAGTATATCATGTGTTCGGCTCAGGCAAGTTTCTGGGGATGTGGAATGAGAGTGTTGACCAAAGAGCTTACAATCGACCCATGTCTTCTGAGAGAGGGAGAAGGAGCCTTGGAGCCGGGAGAAAGTTTCCAGACTCGGCTGCTCGGTACCGAGGGTCCGTTTAATGAATTAGACTTTAATATTTTTTTCTTTAGCTGGATGAAGCCGAACGTTTCGCCAAAATGGTCGTTGACTGCGGCGACAAAAGCTCCGAGTTTCGGGCCAAAGGCTTCCTGGCCCTGGGGCTCACCTACAGTCTGCAGGCTTCGGACGGTGAGTTATCAGGCGGGGGGGGGCGGCCGGACGCCAACGGCAGGTTGTTAGCTTTGTATTCCAGGTCTGGCACCGGTTGATGGACCCCCAAATTCAAATGTCAGTGGTCCCCGCTTTACTAATTTTGCTTTGTCTCTCCAATGGCATTTAACTGTTTGAGAGCTGAGTGGTACAAGAAATGGCTATGCAAGTCTGTGAGCTAAAGGGCATGTGGCCCCTGAGGGCCCCGTTCACATCCCGCGCGCCCCCCGTTCACGTCCTGCACACACGCGGCTGCGGAATATCGCTGTCTGTCTCTAAACGCTGTGTCTGTTTTGCAGCCTCGCTGCGAGGGGTGCAGGAGGATCTGCAGAGGAAAGCTGCTCTTGCGTTTCAGCGGTGAGTTAAGTGGCGGGTGGGCACAGGGGGACCCCGAGATCTGGAGAGACGGGGGACTGGCGGGTGGGCACAGGGGGACCCCGAGATCTGGAGAGACGGGGGACTGGCGGGTGGGCACAGGGAGACCCCGAGAGCTGAAGAGACGGGGGACTGGCGGGTGGGCACAGGGAGACCCCGAGAGCTGGAGAGACGGGGGACTGGCGGGTGGGCACAGGGAGACCCCGAGAGCTGGAGAGACGGGGGACTGGCGGGTGGGCACAGGGAGTCCCCGAGAGCTGAAGAGACGGGGGACTGGCGGGTGGGCACAGGGAGACCCCGAGAGCTGAAGAGACGGGGGACTGGCGGGTGGGCACAGGGAGACCCCGAGAGCTGAAGAGACGGGGGACTGGCGGGTGGGCACAGGGAGACCCCGAGAGCTGAAGAGACGGGGGACTGGCGGGTGGGCACAGGGAGACCCCGAGAGCTGAAGAGACGGGGGACTGGCGGGTGGGCACAGGGAGACCCCGAGAGCTGAAGAGACGGGGGACTGGCGGGTGGGCACAGGGAGACCCCGAGAGCTGGAGAGACGGGGGACTGGCGGGTGGGCACAGGGAGACCCCGAGAGCTGGAGAGACGGGGGACTGGCGGGTGGGCACAGGGAGTCCCCGAGAGCTGAAGAGACGGGGGACTGGCGGGTGGGCACAGGGAGACCCCGAGAGCTGAAGAGACGGGGGACTGGCGGGTGGGCACAGGGAGACCCCGAGAGCTGAAGAGACGGGGGACTGGCGGGTGGGCACAGGGAGACCCCGAGATCTGGAGAGACGGGGGACTGGCGGGTGGGCACAGGGAGACCCCGAGAGCTGAAGAGACGGGGGACTGGCGGGTGGGCACAGGGAGACCCCGAGAGCTGGAGAGACGGGGGACTGGCGGGTGGGCACAGGGAGACCCCGAGAGCTGAAGAGACGGGGGACTGGCGGGTGGGCACAGGGAGACCCCGAGAGCTGAAGAGACGGGGGACTGGCGGGTGGGCACAGGGAGACCCCGAGAGCTGAAGAGACGGGGGACTGGCGGGTGGGCACAGGGGGACCCCGAGAGCTGAAGAGACGGGGGACTGGCGGGTGGGCACAGGGAGACCCCGAGAGCTGAAGAGACGGGGGACTGGCGGGTGGGCACAGGGGGACCCCGAGAGCTGAAGAGACGGGGGACTGGCGGGTGGGCACAGGGAGACCCCGAGAGCTGAAGAGACGGGGGACTGGCGGGTGCGTCGTTTCTCTGCCTGGAATCCGGAAAATCTCTTATTACAGGTTTCCGTATCTTCCGGGAGTCAGACGGGTTTTTGATTGCTGCCTAAACACGTAGTTTGGCGTGTAAATGACATGTTTACGCGGAGCGGCGGTTTCCGTGGGTAATTTGCACGGATCTCAGCGCTAAACACAGACGAGCCGCTTGTTTGCAGAGAAGCAGCTCTGGGCCGTGGAGCTCAGCAGGGCCGCTCGCGCTCTATTGTATAGTACAGATCGATCTGAAACGAATCGATCCAATAAAGCTGGGCGCGGACCCCCCGTAGTTTATTAACGGGTGCCAGTGCGGTGACCGGCTCCCGGGAACGCTCGGTCACGCCGGACGTACGGCCCCGTTCAATGAACGTTTAATTCTTTAAGAGGGACCCCGTTCTACTTGGCCGGGGTGGGGGGGGGGGGGCAGCCGCCCCGGGAATGCCCCCTCCCGCGATCTTCGCCCGCGCGCTCCTTTAATTTGTGAACGTTTTGTTCTGTTTAGGGCGCACAGTCTGTCTCCCACCGATCACCTGGCCGTGTTTTACCTGGCTCTGCAGCTGGCCATATCCAGACAGGTGAGTAATGTGTCCGTACGTATGGTACGTGGCGTAACGCCGGTGGCACGAGGGGTTAACGGGACATGTCGTTTAGATTCCAGAAGCTCTGGGGTACGTACGGCAAGCGCTGCAACTGCAGGGCGACGACGTCAACTCCCTCCATCTGCTGGCGCTCTTACTGTCCGCGCAGAAACACTACCACGATGCCCTGAACATCATCGACATGGCGCTGAGCGAATACCCCGAGAACTTCACGTGAGTACGTCGGGGAGGCAGGCAAAGGGGTAAGGCCGCCTGTCGGGGCGGGCTGCGGCGGCTGTCGGGGCGGGATGCGGCGGCTGTCGGGGCGGGCTGCGGCGGCTGTCGGGGCGGGCTGCGGCGGCTGGCTGCGGCGGCTGTCGGGGCGGGCTGCGGCGGCTGTCGGGGCGGGCTGCGGCGGCTGTCGGGGCGGGCTGCGGCGGCTGTCGGGGCGGGCTGCGGCGGCTGGCTGCGGCGGCTGTCGGGGTGGGATGCGGCGGCTGTCGGGGCACAACGAGGTGGGATATGATAAATGAGTGAGTGTGATGTAATAGCGAGTGTGATGTCATAAATATGTTTGATTTAAGCAGGATGTTTTTTGTCTCAATGTTTTGTGAGGAAATCTTGTTGTTTTTTTTCGTTGGTCTGAATCCGGCTAATTGTTGTTGTTGTTTTTGTTACAGTTTGTTATTTTCAAAAGCCAAGCTGGAATCGTTATGCCGGGGGCCGGACGAGGCCCTCCTCACCTGCAAACACATGCTTCAGATCTGGAAGTCCTGCTACAACCTGACCAACCCCAGGTAAAGCGGCTTTTGTTTTTCTGGGTATTTTTGCTGAGATACAGCGGGTCTTGGCGCTCGGGGGCCCGGGTCTTGGCGCTCGGGGGCCCGGGTCTTGGCGCTCGGGGGCCCGGGTCTTGGCGCTCGGGGGCCCGGTCTTGGCGCTCGGGGCCCGGGTCTTGGCGTGTTTGTGGCATTCATTGTCCCGTGTTGTGTGGCAGTGATTCGGGACGTGGCAGCAGCCTGCTGGACAGGGCGATTGCGGAGAGACGGCAGCTGAACACCATGAGCCTGCCGGACTTCAGCGACCCGGACACAGGTGAGACCCCCGCGGCTTCCCCCCGGCCCGCTCCGCGTAAAGCCCGGGGAGGCAGGTGTGAGCTCCGCCAGCGCACCTTCACCCTGAGGCACGCGGCCGCTCGCTAGGACGGGGAGAGCTGCTTTGTGCCGACCATCCGGACGTCTAGCGATGTTCGCCAAGCAGAGGAGCTGACATCCAGCGGCTGCAAATGGCTGAGCGTTATGTGAGTTGTGATCTGCAGCGGGTCTGCACCTCCACGATACCTAAAATACACGTGAATCCGGCAGCCTAATTCACTGATATTATCTGATAAACGAATACACACATATATATATATACCGGTATATACTGCGTCCGTCCCGCTGCTCGGCTGACTGTCCATCCAGTCCAACAGAAGCTCATTCTTAATGAATCCCCCCTTTCCTGCTCATTGTGTGTCGCCTAGTGGACCCTCGTTACCCAGCTAGGTTTGGGGTCACCCCAATGCAGAATACACCGCGTGAGAACGGCTCATGTTGGGGAGACCCTGGCTAATACTTTCATTGTCTCCGGCCCTGACGCCTGGATCGAGGGCCGCACTCCCGGCGAGGGGCTCCTGATAATCCCGCTCCGTCCGCCTTCATGCTTCTTTAGGTTTTATTTTCTCCTTTTTTTTTTTCTTTTAGCGTCTGATTCCTCTTCCCTCTCGAGACCAGACTCACCTCTCCACCTTTATGTCTCTACCCATCTTCCTCTGTCTTCTCCCAAACCCGAGCACCCACTAAAGGCCTCCGCGGACCCCGAGCCCTCCGGCGGGCCGTCCGATCTCCTTTACTGTAACGTGGTTTTCTGCCGTGAATGGGGGGGCTTCCTCCCGTCCTCTGATAATCCTCAGAGACTCCTGATTGGCCGATTTAACGCTCATTCATTCACACAAACCTAAATACTAGTAACGTTTTATCATCGTTTAAGTAAAAAGCTTTGCTGGTCGTTCTGCGGATTATCAGAGTTTTGGGGGTTCTTGTGTTTGCCGTGGCTTGCCTTTAGTTACAATTTGTGATAAAAATTATTATTTTGGGGGCTGTGCTGCGGCTTTTGCTGCATAATATGTAAGGGGGGGGTGCGTGACATGCGCCTGGATGCCTCCAACTCCCATCACTAAATCCTTTGGCAAAGCAGCAGTCGGGGTAGAAACAAAGATTAGCACCAACCACCCAAATTAACCCATTAGAGAGCGCGCTATTCTGTCCGGATCAGAATATATGTAATGGGCGTTGGATACATTGTGTCACCCGTGCCTTTCTTCTGCTCAGGGGCCGTAGTTTAGGGCCGTCTGGTGCCACTGGGGTGAGCAGATCCAGGCTTTTCGGGAGGATAGCCCGTCCAATCTCCTGCGCCTTCCAGATGCGTACGGTAACCTAACCCACCGCTTGTTAGAATGTGGTGCTGAACGGGTTAAATGTATTTACTCTTTCGTTATACGGTAACCTAACCCACCGCTTGTTAGAATGTGCGGCTGTCCGGTGCTGAACGGGTTAAATCGCTATATGTTAAGTTAGTGATTTCTTGCATTAACATCCGTATCGTGCTGCATTAACCCTGTAGCTGCCGGTAGCAATGGGTTAAAACGCGTAGGAATTGCCCCCTGGTTTAAAGCCTGGTTATTTTGTACACCGCCACTGCATATGGATTGTTATGTTTTGGCATTACTGGGGATGATTGGCAGAACTCGCTGACACTCGCCGTCTCCCCGGCTCTGATCCCAGCGCCTGCAGCAGATTGCTTGGGGAGGAAGGGGTCCTCGTTGCCGTCTGGTTGCCGTCTCGTTTCCCGGGCGGTCTCTTTAAGGCTCGGGATAACGGAGCTTCCTTTGTATTCTCGCTTTGTTCTCGGAAACGTTATTCCTCCCCGGTGACGCTCACTCACATAATTCCGTGGCGATCAGCGTCTCTCCACGGGGGGGGGGGGGGGGGGGGGGCTGTGTGACGGCTGCGTGTATTCTCTCCCGTGTCCCTCTTGACGTGTTGCGTGTTTCTGCAGGTTCTGTGCACGCGACGTCCATCGCTGCGTCCCGCGTGGAGCAGGCGCTGTCCGAGGTGGCGTCCTCTCTGCAGAGCAGCGCCCCCAAGCAGGGTCCTCTCCACCCCTGGATGACGTTGGCCCAGATCTGGCTCCACGCAGGTGAGTGACCCGGGCGGGGGGGTCTTTAATTACCCCGGGGGGGGGGGGCATGGAGGCAAAGCTCACCTTCATTACATACACGGGCGGTATCTTGATCTTATTGTTCATTGATATGGCGCCAACAGCTTGTGGAGCGCTGACAGACAACGCGGGGCCCTCAGTATGCCGCGGGTACTAAAACATATAGACGGGTGGGAGAGAGCCTATCAAACGACAGGAAAAGTTACAACAAGAGACCGGAATCTAACACTAGAGGCTGAGATGGAACGGAAGTTTTACTGAGAGGGTGGTAGATAAGCGGAACAGCCTCCCAGCAGAAGTGGTAGAGGGTAATACAGTGAGGGTATTAAACATGCATGGGATAGACATACGGCTCCTGAATCTAAGACGAGACCAACCACTGATTAAGGTTTGAGTCTTTACAGCAGGAGAAACGGGCGACTAGACGGGGGCCGGACGGGGCCGATCTGCCAGGGGACTGATATGGAGCTAACAGGAGGGCAGCGAGGAAGCGGCCGTCGGATTGGGTGTCCAGGGATCTGCAGGAACAATGATTGGTGTGAAATTTCAGCTCCTGAGTATGAAGGACTCGGCGGTCTCCTGACCTCCCGGCCCCGGGTTATCGGTGGAATTACAGCCGTGTGACGCGCCCGTTACGGGCGTATTTGTGGATAGGATGGTTTTGCGGGGGGTCTTCTCATATCTCGATGGACCCCCCCTCTGCCAGTGCGACAGAGCCTGGGGGGGTTACTCGGGAGATTTAATCCCCAGCTTGGATCCGCTTACCGTCCCTTTAAATGATTAAGGGCTTCATGTGACCTCCCTGATAACATGAGGCTGTCGGGGGCCGGCGGGTTATCCGAGTGCCGCGTATCTACAGACCGCCGCGGGATCCGATGGCTCCCCGGAGATTACCCGGCCGGCCTGACCCCGAGACGCACTCCTCTTCCACGTCTGCACCCGACATGACCACAGACCCCCCCAGCACGCTGTTTATCTGATATGTAATAAGTATTTGAGCTCCTGGCGGGTATCTCTTCATTGGCTTTGTTATTCCTCCCCAGCCGAGGTGTACATCGGGATCGGGAAGCCCGCCGAGGCCTCCGCGTGTATCCAGGAGGCGGCCAACCTCTTCCCCGTGTCCCACAACGTTCTGTACATGAGGGGCCAAGTGGCCGAGCTGCGGGGCAACGTGGACGAAGCCAAGCGCTGGTACGAGGAGGCTCTGTCCATCAGCCCCACTCACGTGAAGAGCATGCAGCGGCTGGTGAGTGAGCGCGAGACCTCTGTGACCTGTCGCCCGTCTCCATCGCGGGTCTGTATCGCTCACACGGCAGCGCGATGTACAAGCGGGCCCGTCGGGGCTCACGGACCACGCACCCAACCCCGATTTCTCGGACGACTAGATGGGGGCCGATCCGCCATCAAGTCAGAGGTTTCATCTATTGCTTGAAAGGGTTAAAAAGACAGTAGATCCGCGGCCGGTTCTCTGGGCAGAGGCGAGCTGATCGATCGAGACACTTGGCTCATCGAAGGGGTCGCCCTATTTTCACTGTTTGATTTCGGATAGTAGTTGGTGCAGGGAGTGGGAGCCCTGCCTTCGCGCCCAGCACAATATGTCGCTGTTATTTTTGCTCTTTGTGCCCTGGGGTGGGTGGTTTTAGGGCAGTCAGGTTTGCGTTAATCTGCTCCTTGGGGTAATAAATAGCCGGAGACGGTTGCAGCTGCTGCAGAATCTCTTGGATGCGGATTGGACCGTTAATCATTAACCCTTTACAGAACTGTTTGGAGTTTTTATATCAGGGCGACCGCGAAGTGGCTGACGCTTAACCGGCCAATCAGTGCCGGCCGCCTCTGTGCCCAACCTTTAAGTTCTGAGCCTCCCCCCTGGCACCTAACGGGTTAATCCGACCGAAATGTAACTCATGCGCGGCAACTCACATCACTCACGTCAGGGGGGCATAACTTTCCTCCAGGGTAAAATATTTTTTGCCCGGGGAGCTTGCAATCTGATCGGGATCTCCCGCTCCCCACGGTATGTTTGCAGTGACTGGCTGCACCGGTTATTCCAGATATGCAGGCCCTCTTAACCAAATAGTGACCGGCAAGCTCTGCATGAGCACAAGGCTGACCATCTGACCCTCGCTATTCCGGCACAGTCATGCGCGGTGACACCGGAGCTGCTCGCCTGCGATCCGAAACAATAAAGTCCGTGGAGTTCACCTTAATTCTAAAATAAAAAATGACAACTTTATCAAAATAAATGGGAAAAATCCCCTCCGTATTGTAAAATTGCAGGGGCCGAGGTTGGCCGGTTGAACCACGAATGTCCCTGGCCCTCCCCTCCGAGCCGGCCCTTTAAATCCCCTGTGTGCATGCGGGGGCTCAATCAGAACGGGGGTCTTTACTCTGCGTATTATAATAAATGTAATAAAATAGAGAGACCCGGCGCGTTTCCGGCTGTCCTGACGCCCCCCCATCCCCCCCCCCGTAGGAAGCGTGTGAGTTATATGACCGTTACACGGACCCACTGACTCTGCACATTCACGGGACCTATTTATAAACCCGTGTTCATCCGTGTCAGATTCTACCTTCCTATGACATCAGGGGTTAAAGTTCCCCGGGGCGGAATCACACATTTATATAATAAAAGCTTTTAATGCCCGCTGTACAGCGCTACGGAATATGATGGCGCTATGTAGTAGTAGTAGGCGCATGGTGGAGAGTCCGGTAGGTGAGGCACGCGTGTCCCCCGTCACACGCCTCCTGTGTTGGAGGATTTATGTTCCTGCGCGAGAGAGAGAGTCGGAGGAGGGGAGAGGGAGGGAGAGAGAGAGAGAGGGGGAGGCATTTAAATACATAGAGGGATCTAACAAAGTACAGGAGGGGATTTTATTACAAAGTACAGGAGGAGTAAAAAGGCCGGAATGTAACTCTAGAGGGTCCGGAGGACGTTGCGGGTGTTTGGGGCGGAATAACTGCTGGTAATTGTTACTGTTGGGGGGGGGGGGGGGATTTGTTTCTTTGCCCCCAGTTACTGACGATCCGTTTCTTCTGTGTTGCAGAGTCTGATTCTCCACCATCTGGGCCGCTACAGTCTGGCGGAGAAGATCCTGCGCGACGCGGTGCAGGTGAACTCGGCGGCGCACGAGGTGTGGAACGGTCTCGGGGAAGTCCTCCAAGCCCAGGGCCACGACGACGCGGCCACCGAGTGCTTCCTGACGGCCCTGGAGCTGGAGGCCAGCAGCCCCGTCGTGCCCTTCACCATCATCCCCCGGGCGCTGTGAGGGCCGGCGCTTTAACCCTCGGAGTGCCGGCAGGCACTCGCGGGGTTAAACTGAGAGGTGGCGGGTAACGGTCTGTCCGCGGGGCAGCAAGGACTCTACTCAGGTGTTAAACAGTCTGGATAAAGAGAGAGGGGCTGCACGTTACCCCCGCGGGGGGCTGAATGCTTCACCCACAATCTCTGCCCACCCCGTTTAAGCCCGCGAAGCCCCCCGATGCGGCATTCCAACTCCGTGATGATCAGGCCTGCTGAGCGTCGTAGGAGTTGTAATTCCCCTGGATCTGGGTGTGACGGCCGACCGTGCGTCGGTCCCCTGATTGCCCCAGAGATGCCGGTTCCTGGGCATGTTTGGGGCGATGGGGAGGATGAATCGGGGCGGAATCACTGAAACGAGACCACGTGCTGGAAACCATATGCTGTATCTCCTCCTCGCTCGCAGAGCTCAATATGCTGTATTTTTGTATCACGGTTAAGATTCCGACATTAACCCCTTCCTTGCCAATCCCCCCCCCGAGAATGTGTCGGCTGCGCTTCATGAGCCTCGTAATCCACAGAAAGCCAACGAAAATCACAAAAAAAGTCACAGGGCCAGAACTCTATTTTGCGGCCGGAGCGGCCGTTACCCGCGAGCCGCGGCCGGGATGTTGTATTTAATTTTTTATGTGGATTCAGAGTTTATTTATCCGATAATAATAATAATAATAATAATAATATGTATAAACGGGTTCCGTGGATATACGTCATCTGACAATAAAAGGCTTTATTAAAGAAACGCGAGCTGGTGGCCCCCGGGGGCCGCGTTCGTTTCTCCTTTATTACTCCTATAATAACATGCGAAACTGGGGGGGGGGGGCGAGCGGAAGCATCACCGGAAAGGATCAGAAGAAATGGGGGGGGGGGGGGGGGGCGAAGATGTTGGGGGGTCGGAAGCTCGCGGCGAAGGAATTCTCTGCATGATGAGGACGGAGCGACGTATCATCCCTATATTCCCTATACGATGACGTGAGGCAATGGCAATAACCGTGTGCAGCCAATGGGAGATGGAGTCTGCACCCTGCTTACCTCCCATTGGCTACTCGCTGTTCTAATTCACAACACGGACTCCAGCGTGATCATCTCTCATCCCTATATCTAACTGCCCCCCCTTAATTATCTCAAATCCCTATAACCGCACCCCCCATAATGATCTCTCACCCCCTTTATCTAACCGGACCCCCATAATGATCTCTCACCCCCTGTATCTAACTTGGTCCCCTTTATTTCATCACTAAAGTAAGTGGCTCCTCGCTCGTTAGGAAATTAGCGGTGTGGCCCCCGGCAGCTCTCTGCGGCGTCGGCGTGAAGCCTCGCGTGTCCCCTTCTTATTGTTATAAGTAATAAAGCTTTCGTATAAAGAAGTCGGATCATCCATAATCTCCTCCGGCTCCCTCCGCGCCTCGTTCCCCGCCTCTCATCGCCCCCCCCGGCGGCTTCTGCCCGGAGGTGGATCGTCCCGGAGGACTCGCGGAACCTTTACGGCTCAATTGCTTTTTTAATTAACCCTTTAACTTTTAACATGTGAACATAATGGCTCGATGGGAAGGGCAAGCCGTTATTATTTACTGATGTCTATAGCGCCGTCATACTCTGCAGCGCTGTACAACGGGGCAGATATCGGAAGACAAACCGGGGGGTGTTACACGGGCAGGGATCGGGGGCAGGGCTCCGCGCCGTCTCCCCGCAGGGCTTAAATGCGACCTACATTTCCGTAGGACCAAGGCGGACGTGCGCCGGGATCTCAGAGGTTCGCGGGCGCAGCTGCTTCCTCCGTATCAGAGGTCCGGGCTCAGAGGATTCGGGGGCCGCCGGGGGCCGCTCACCAAACAAAATGGGCAGCCAGGAAATTATTGGGGCAAAAGAAATGAGTCGGAGCCGCGCAGGGAAAAGACGCGCCGAGAAACGCGGCTACGGGGCAAACGGCTGAGATCCTGCCCCCCGCCCCAAAGCCATTGCTGTTTAGTAGAAGCTAAATCTCTCTGGCTTTCGAAGAGTTAAGCTGCCCCCCCTCCCCGGGGCATTTCCTAGGGGCAGGTCAGCCCCCCCCGCGTGGTGTCATCGCCAACAGATTTAAATAGAGACGCGATGCTCTGCGTTATTTGCATAGACTGCGACCCGAGCCGCGGCGGCATAAATGCCCCAACATCAGCCCCTTGAAGCCCGGCGGTGCTTTATTGCCTCTTCTGCCCACCCTTCAGGATTTCCCGGCCCCCGACGTGTGGCCCTCCCAGCGTTTCTACTGTGGGCTTCAATCTTGGGGCCAATGACGGTCCAATCAGGGCCGGCACAGCTGGAGGGACTGGGCTCCCAGTTACAGGCTGGTCGGTATGCAAAGTGCCCGGCCAGGTGGGGCAATTATCCAAACTGCCTCCGGCCCCATTTCATGAAGTCGCCACGTTTTCACGCAAATCTCCAGACGCGAAACCATTTGGATCCCTGCCGGGATTCTAGAAACATCCGCGGGGCAAATATTCTCCCGTCACCCTGTACAGAGCGCAACCGCAGCGCGGGGGACCATGCAGTGACTCACACACGCTAACACCATGCAGTAACACACACGCTAACACCATGCAGTAACACACACGCTAACACCATGCAGTAACACACACACGCTAACACCATGCAGTAACACACACGCTAACACCATGCAGTAACATACACACGCTAACACCATGCAGTAACACACACACGCTAACACCATGCAGTAACACACACACGCTAACACCATGCAGTAACATACACATGCTAACACCATGCAGTAACATACACACGCGCTAACACCATGCAGTAACTCACACACACTAACACCATGCAGTGACTCACACACACGCTAACACCATGCAGTAACACACACGCTAACACCATGCAGTAACACACACACGCTAACACCATGCAGTAACACACACGCTAACACCATGCAGTGACTCACACACGCTAACACCATGCAGTAACACACACATGCTAACACATGCAGTAACACACACACGCTAACACCATGCAGTAACTCACACACGCTAACACCATGCAGTAGCTCACACACACACGCTAACACCATGCAGTGGCACACACACTAACACCATGAGGTGACTCACACACACGCTAACACCATGCAGTAACTCACACGCTAGCACCATGCAGTAACTCACACGCTAACACCATGCAGTGACTCACACACGCTAACACCAACCATTAACTCACACGCTAACACCATGCATTAACTCACAAACGCTAACACCATGCAGTGACTCACACACACGCTAACACCATGAAGTGACTCTCACACACGCTAACACCATGCAGTAACACACACGCTAACACCATGCAGTAACTCACACGCTAACACCATGGAGTAACTCACACACACGCTAACACCATGCAGTGACTCACACGCTAACACCATGCAGTAACACACACGCTAACACCATGCAGTGACTCACACATGCTAACACCATGCAGTAACTCACACACACGCTAACACCATGCAGTAACTCACACACACATGCTAACACCATGAAGTGACTCACACATGCTAACACCATGCAGTAACTCACACACACGCTAACACCATGCAGTAACTCACACACACGCTAACACCATGCAGTAACTCACACGCTAACACCATGCAGTAACACACATGCTAACACCATGGAGTAACTCACACACGCTAACATCCTGCAGTGACTCACACACGCTAACATCATGCAGAAACTCACACACACGCTAACATCATGCAGTGACTCACACACGCTAACACTATGCAGTAACACTGATTTAACTATACATTGTGCAGGGGGCCGGCTCGCACACGGTGTTATTAATTTATATAGCGCCTCATATTCAGTGGCGCTGTACAATGTGTTATTATTTATATATCGCTGTCATAGTCCGTGGCGCCGTACAATGTGTTATTATTTATATATCGCTGTCATATTCCGTGGCGCAGTACAATGTATTGTTATTTATATATCGCTGTCATATTCTGTGGCGTGGTACAATGCATTATTATTTATATATCGCTGTCATAGTCTGTGGCGCAGTACAATGCGTTATTTATATATCGCTGTCATATTCCGTGGCGCAGTACAATGTATTGTTATTTATATATCGCTGTCATAGTCCGTGGCGCAGTACAATGTATTGTTATTTATATATCGCTGTCATAGTATGTGGCGCAGTACAATGCGTTATTTATATATCGCTGTCATAGTCCGTGGCGTGGTACAATGCATTATTATTTATATATCGCTGTCATAGTCTGTGGCGCAGTACAATGTATTGTTATTTATATATCGCTGTCATAGTCCGTGGCGCTGTTAAATTGCTGACCCTTTCGTTCCAGAAAACCGTTATACTCTAATTGATGAGAAAAAAGCCCCCCCCCCCCCGTGTCACTCTGCGGCCCCCGCCTGAGGCTCGTTATCCCTGACAGATGGCTTCTGTCTGCAGGAAGCCGAGGGGATGAAATCCCCAAACCCTGGACTTTAATTTGTAGGAATGTGAAGACAAGCCTCGCGTGACCTCTGCGTCTGTCTCCGGCCCTCCCTGGAGGTCACCGCGGACGTGTTAATCCCATCCGTGTAACGTGTTCACTAACTGGGCGATAATGACACGGAAGACGCTTTATCTCCAGCTCAAAGGGCACTTGGTTAAAAGATCAGGCAGCTTCCGATAAATAACTCGACCTCTGACCAGGGGGCAAGAGACGAAGCGGCCGGGGTATCAGCAGCAGGCGATGCGAGTGCGTTCCAGGTGCGTCTGGAGCCTCTGAGTACCGCGCATGGACTCACAGTCCATGGATTTCACAGTGCTGGGCGCATGGCTTCTGAAATGAATGCAGCCTTTACACCCTGACTGGGTCCTCTCTAGGCTCCTCTCTGTGATCGTGCTGTTAGCCGGCAGCAAACACCGGGGCCGCGCGGCTCTATCCGCAGTCGTCTTGTTTATACAGAAGCCGAGATGCAAATAATGTATTGTACGAGGTGGGGAGCGGCCCTGCGGGGGCCGGCGAGGCTCAGCTTTCCAGCAGCCGTCAGCAGCAATGATCCTGGGTGATTCTACCAAAATCGCTACATGTGGAGCAAACAGAAGAACATTCCGTTGGTTGCCATGGTGACTGCGCCATATTTGAAGCCAGAATAGCTTTTTAGCACTGCACACTTGCTTGGGGCTTTAAAATTGCACAACGTGGCATGAAGGAGTCACCGGCAAGTCCTGGCCCCTGGGGCAATTACAAAGCTAACGAATTCCCAGCGTCAGACACAGAAACAAGGATTATTTTACCGATTTCTGCAGCAGTTCGCCCGCCGTTGCCCCCGTAAAGCGCTGCTTGGGGGGCACGATAGAGAAATACACCTTACAGGATAATCACGGGTTACGTGTAAAGGGAAGAGACCTGACTGCACGTCAAATAATAAAGCTCCCCATATTAACCATACATTATACGGGGCTCAGCCCCGGCAGCCCCCCCAGAGTCAGGCTGTACGGCTCAATGATTTCCAAGTTTTAAGTGCCACAAGTACCCCCCGTAAAAGGTGCAACTGGGGGCCAGTGTAGTCACATGATGCCACGAGGGGCACTTTCACCATAAACTCTTTGGCCTTTTAATGCGTTCAGCAGTGAATCAATTCCCCCCCCCCCCCCGTATACCCCTCTAATAACGCTGCGGCCCCCTCCGCCGGCGCGCCGTACATCACACGCAGAGCGAGGCCACCGTTTTCAAGCTGTTTTTATTGAAGTGTCGTTACGCCGGGAGCTGTACATACACAGATCATACACATTCATCGCCCACAGGACTCCGGCATCATGTGGGGGGATTCGGGGGGATTCCGCTATTAAACCCGAGTCCCAGCGGACGGGGTCAGCAGCCGACATCACGGCGGGAATAAACATCGTATCCACCACGACTTAATACCACGGAGACTGCATGCACCCCCTCGCCAGCGGCACAACCGCAAGGGGTTAAACGCCCTCCCGTGCCGAAATCAATAACTCTTTCCAGGCAAAATCTGACGTTTCCAACGTTATAATATACAAAAAGGGGTAAATCCCCCCCCCCGAAAGCACGCGGCCCCCCCTCCCCCGCTTCGCACCTAGGGGGCAGAATACATACACATAGCAACACAAGGGGGCAGCAACTCCAACATAGTACACACCGCGGCCCCCCGGTTTGGTTTTTGTTTTTTACAAAAAAATACTCCTTTAAATCATGAAGAGCCCCCCGGGGAGCAGATTACGAGCAATAGCAGAATAACGAAATCTCGGCAGCCTGGACCCGCTGAGCTCGCAGAACCGGAATAGCCGCTTTAACATGCGAAGTTATTACATGTGCGATGGCAGCACGGAGGAAAGCGAGGATCCCCCGCCACGCCTATTTACAGCTCAACAACCTGTTTCTGTAGATCGCGCATGCAGGTTCCCCCGCGACGAGCCACGCGTCATAAATACAGATACAAAGTGACACCGAGAACAAAGAATTCCGTGAAGACCCCCAAACACCGCCAATCCCACCCAACAATCCTACAGCCACACAGCCAGTCCAGCGATAAAGAGCCGACCGATCCGCTTAACGAAAAGGGGGACGGAATAAAGAACACGGCCGGTTTCCGCGGTAACGAGTAAAGCGATGAAAAGCAATCTGTACATGGATGAATAAATTAAAGTGTTTACAACAAAAATGTTAATGGTCTTTTATTGAGAAAGAAAAAAAAAAAACAAACAAAAAAAAAAATGACTAGCATTTACAACTTGGAATGGACAGAATGAACTTTCTCCCGCAGCCGCGTCGGTCGGCGCCGACGTCCTACGAAGGTGGTCTCCGGCGGCTCAAAGTCCGGTACAGTCTTAAAAACCCACGAGAGTCCAAAAGATGCTCCCCGCGGTGAAAGGTTTTTTTGTTTTTTTTTATCCTCTAAAAATTTGGTGAACGGCTAACAGCCCGACACCCGTTCCGCTTTTAGTGCAAGGCAAACAAAGTGTTAAAACCAATAATAAAGACATGCCATCTTCGGGTAAGATTTCGGAGCACACCGAGTACAAAATAAAGAGAAAAAAAAAACAATAAAAAAGGTAAAAACACAGCGTTCAGATCACCAGGGACTTTCCTCGACATTTGCACCCCCCCAGCCGCCGCGCCGCGTACCCCCCCCCGAGGTATCGACCAACTTTACGTCAAAACCAGCGATGACAATTTACGCTACGGACTCAAACCGAACCCACCCGACAAAAGTGGATTTTTTTTTTATTCTATATATTTTTTTTTTGCCTTGTTTTTAAATACAAAGATCTGACTGCGCTCAATTGTCAAGCTGCATGCATGTAAAAGCGGCCAGCCCAAACGGGGTTAATCATTAGCAAATGGAGCTTAAGGAGTCCACTAAGTGCTTCCTCGTTGTTAAGGGAGTACGAGTACTCGATATACTGTAAAACTCATCTTTTTTTTGGAAGAGGGGAGAGGGGGGGACGGGACCACCAACCATTACATGCAGTTTTTTTTGTGGACAGAAGGTATTTGTTGACATTCAGTTTTGCTATACAGAAACAGAATGAGTAAATTAACATTTTTGCAAGAGGTAAGTAAAAGATTCAATTTGATTCTTCTAGAGGGGGACGGACGAGGCTTCACTTTGCGGTCATCATCTGTACGAATTCTGTGAACAAAATAATCCGCGTTAGGAAGCGGCAGAGGAACAGAACGTCAAACAGAGTCCGCCGAGAGTTTACTTCGTCTCAGTAACCAAGGCAACGACACAAAGCATGGAATGCATAGAATTTGTAATATTTACTATCTCAACTGACCCCCAGCGTCTGGTTAACCAGTTCAGCTCTGGGATACACGCCACGTCCGCTTATATGATTTGTGCTGCGAGCCTCCAATATTTAACTCTTTATTTATCAGAGGCTCGGAGGAGGAACCCAGGCGGGGGTCTCGGGTCACTGCATTTGGCAGGTTAGGGTGGTCAGCGGGAGCGAGGGGAGTTCTGCCGCTATGCTGGTGTCGCCAAAATCCACTACGCAGCACGCCGGGAACGAGACATCAAGCGGTAAACACTTTCCGGGCGCCGCGGAAGCGCGCAGACTACTCACCTTCGTAATTGACCTGCCCGTCGCCATCTATATCGGCTTCCCTGATCATTTCATCTACTTCCTCGTCCGTTAGCTTTTCCCCTAGATTAGTCATTACGTGGCGGAGCTCGGCCGCGCTGATGTACCCGTTACCATCCTGTGAAAACGAAAGAGACGGCACATCAGACTCTGCTCAATGCCCAGCCGGGGCAGGAATATCCATCCCGCCACTCAGTGAAGCCCCCTCCCATACACCGTACATGCTGCTCTGCCGCCAAGCCCCCCCCCCGTGACACTTTGTATCGCTAGATCAGCGGGCGATGCATCTTCCGGGGCAGATAATGGAGCGAAGCCGCTAAATGCCTCCGTCTGAAGCTAAAGGGGACTCTGGGCGCTCTGTACCTTATCAAAGACTCTGAAAGCTTCGCGGATCTCCTCCTCGCTGTCTGTGTCTTTCATTTTTCTTGCCATCATGGTCAGGAATTCGGGGAAGTCAATGGTGCCGTTGCCTGAAAGAGAAGCCAAGTGAGGTTCGCGTGTCGCTGGGTCAGGCTTTACAGGTAAAACGCCAAGCGATGGCAGTCAGCCCGGCCCGGCAGGATCTGCGGCACGCTCCGGCCCCTCCATCTGTATAGGAGTCTGGCGCCAGGCAGCGGTTATGACGAGTGGGCCAGTATCCTGCCCGGCAATCCGCGGGTCTGTAAAGCCGCCGGCGGTCTCTCCTTACCATCAGCGTCTACTTCGTTGATCATGTCCTGCAGCTCGGCCTCCGTGGGGTTCTGGCCGAGGGACCTCATCACCGTCCCCAGCTCTTTAGTCGTGATGGTGCCATCGCCGTCTTTGTCAAATAAGGAGAAGGCCTCCTTGAATTCTGTTGAAAGACGCGCATGTTAAACACCACGAAGCCCAGCAGAGAGCTCAGTGACCGCCCCGGGGCGACAGGGCATCCGCGTATCCGGCCATCCCAACATTTTACTCGGAAGAGGCTCTTTCATATTTCGAGGGAGCGCATTAATCATGGCCACCGTAAAAAAAGGGGTTAACAGGAAGTATGCCTGCAGGTATGATGTCATTCCAAACAAACGCTACTCCATCCAAATGACAAATCGCCCAATTATCAGCCGCAGACATCACATTTAAATGCCCACCGAGTTTAACGGGGTCAAGAATCGGCCAATGAGAAGCGGCTCACCTGCGATCTGTTCTTCAGTTAGTTGATCAGCCTATAAACAAACAGAAAAGAGTTAGGATGTCAGACGGTTTCAGGGGGGGTTTACGGCCGTCTTAACTTCAGAGGGACGTTTGAATGAAATCTTTGTCCTTATATCACGCCTCGGCACAGATGACGCCCCAGAGCATCGGGACCTTTAAATACGGGGCAGACTACCGGCCCCCTGGGGGCGTCACTGCATTTATCTTTCCCTAAAGGGGCATGGAAAGCCCTCCAACCAGGGGGTATTTTCCATCAGAAGTATCGGTGCAATAGGGTTAGAATTCTGCATCCTCTAAAGGAGACCAACAGCCCCCAAGGTATGGGGCATAAAGGCTGAATATCAGGTTCCAGATAAGCCCGGCCAATCACGTCAAAGCAGTTACCCCTGCTGCTTATTGGCTGCCATATTACAGAACGTATTTTGAGGACAGCACAGGGTTAAGCCTGCAGTATACACGGCGTGGGACACCTCACGTGGCAGGCGTGTGGCCAATAAGCCGACATGCGTGTGTTTACCAGCCACCTGTAACCAGGATACACCGATCCTCCCCATAGCCTATAATACCCGCTCCAGAGAGCCGCTAATAGCCCACCAGGGTGCAGCTGGGAGGGTCACACGAGGAAGGAAGATTAATGCCCAATTCCTGAACCCGCAGGGCAATAAAATAACAGCCAACAGCACAGCCCCCTTCGCCCAGCTAAGACTATTAGGGGCAGTAATACCCTCGCTCTGCGCTGCTGCAGAACCTCTCGGAGCAGAAAGGGTGCAGCAAACCACCACAAGAGGCTCTGCAGCAACACCTGGCTCACTGCATCTCACTGGACAGATCTTCGTGCCAGCTACACCAACAGCCCCCTACAGACTGCCCCAGCAGGGGTATCAGCGCCAGTCATACCATCTACACCCCACGATGAAAGGCTAACCCGTCAGAGGCGACTCAGCGGTATTTCCAGGCCCCCGATATCGGCTAATGTCCCCGCCCTTGTGACCCCACCTGCCCCACAAATTCCATGACGTGCCCGCGCAGCGGGAACAGAACACCTGGGCGCGCGCAACGGGGCAACTCCACCCCCTGCCCGCTCTGCCTCACAGCGCGGACACGCCCCCACCCGCGCAGAGCGCGCTCTCTCTCACGCTCAGGTCCCTGACACTTCGTACATACAGCGATGAACTGAGATATCAAAGAGACCGCGGCTCGGGAAAACAGAATGTGACACAGCGGCGAGAAACTGACCGGAAGTCCCGCGCCCCTGCCCGCCCGTGAATAACCGAAATCTCTGGAGCTTAAGGGACGGCGGCAAGTCCCCGGGCAGTGCCCAGGCTACCTACCATGGCTGTGTGGCGAGGTCAGCAGCAGGGAGGCCGGGCACGCTGTGCAGGATCAATGCGACCTGTTCTGCAAGCGGAGCTCCACAGAGTGCTGGGGGTGGGAACCGCAGCCACAACAATTTATAATCGCGTATCCCTCCGCCAACGGCCTGGGAGCCGGGACTGCGGCGGAATACCACGCCCATCAGCCATCACAGACACGCCCACAATCCTTCAGTATGACCCCGCCCCGCGGCAATCCGACCACTCCTCCTGCTTTCATTCTCGCAGTTTATCAGGGGCTGTTTGGGGGGGCAACGTGTGGGGTATCTGGGGGCAGCCGCTGCAGAATATCCCGGAGAGCCCCGCACCAAAGAGCGTCTGACGTGCCGCCCAGTATCGAGGAGGCCTCAGGCTGTGGCCCCTCGGAGCTCTGCATTCACACAAGTGCCTCACTAAGCACCGTGTCACCTGTGTAAAAGCAGCAGCTCCCTGTCCGCCTGCACTTCGATTAGGTGGGGCACACTGACCCCTGACATGCAGCAGAAGCAGGGTGCCCGGGGGGGTACCCATCTGCCCCCCCCCGCCATGTGTTTGGGTCACTGCAGTCTCCTGCTCAGAATCCCCCCCATGTCCTGATCTCAGGGGTTAAAGAGATGCAGTAAGGAGAGGCCTCGTGTGGCTACACCCCGGGGAGATGCCTTGGCCGCTGGGGCTGCGGCTCTGACGTCTCCGTCCGGTTTGGTGCAGAGAAAGGCTGGGGTGTGACGTGGGGCATTAGGAGAGGCGACTTGCGGGGGCCGTAACCGCTGCTCAGGAGTCAGACACACTACCTTCTGAACAACACGGGGTTAATTCCTCCCGCTGCCCCCTGATACATTCACGGACCCCCGTCTTGTACCCCGCGCCGTCTCCTAAAGCCTGCGCAAGGCAGATGTCGCTCGGGGGCAGATCGGGTGCCGGATTTGGGGAGGAGGGTCACGCCGGAGTCCTCTAGGGTTACCGTGTGAGTGCCGCGTTACACGGACCCGGCGTACGGTTTCAGGCCGCCCCATGTTTTATTAATAAACAGAAACTATGTATCCAGTTTGGAAACAATAATAGAAAGTGTATCCATCCGCTCGACGCGGCTTAGAGTGATAGGCGGCGGGATTCTATTAGGATAAAGCGATTGACAGCTCTTCTGCCCGCGTTATCTGCTCACGGCCGTCCGTCTCCGATCCTCTGCACAGTGAGCTGGTTAAACGATGGATCTGCAGCACCCCCCACCCCCCCGGAGCCGCGTCTGACGGCCGGCGATCGTTTTTTTTCTTCTTATATGACTTTGTAAATAAAATGCTTCGGCCGCCATCGGAAAACCCGCCAGATAACGGCAAACACCGAAGCCAATCCATCCGCTTATTGGCAGCTGCCAGAGCGGCGTCAGAAGGGTTAACAGTCACGTGACACGTACGGGTCGATTTGGGAAGGATCCTCGTCTGCGGTGTTTTTGCTCGGATCAGACGCTTGTTTTTTGTCAGTATTTGCGGCGGATCCCGGGGCAGCTCAGCCACGGCAGACTACCACTCCCAGTATGCCAGCCGAGCCTTGTGGGAGATGCAGTCTGTGGATGTGCCAGAGGTCGCTGTGACGGATAGGGGAGGTGTGATGGGAATGGGAGTTCCCGGTGCCCGGCAGAGGAATTGGCTTCGCCCGACTCCCACTCCAATCATGCCTTCCCTATCCGTCACAGCCGCCCGTCCTGCTATCCGTCCATCACAGCTCCGTGGGCCGCCGCGTGTCACGGATTTCCGGGGACGCAGATTTTTAGGGCCATCCTGGTGGATCCTAATTGTAACCCTGCTGTACAGCGCCGTGGAATATGACGGCGCTATACGAATCAGCAAATGATAACCTCTGTAGACTGAACTTCATATTGAATCTATAAGAGAATCTGATATGTATATAAAAATATTAAACATCATATATATATATATATAAGTACCGGACTTACTCTACGGGCCAGGTGAGTAAACTATGCATTGTGTTTTGAGAGAGTAGTAGAACAGCCTCCCAGCAGAGGTGGTAGAGGGTAATACAGCGAGGGTATTAAACATGCATGGGATAGACATACGGCTCCTGAATCTAAGACGAGACCTTAAAGACTGATTAAGGTTTGAGTCTTTACAGCAGGAGAAACGGGCGACTAGACGGGGGCCGGATGGGGGCCGATCTGCCAGGGGGTTCTGTTACATTAATGGTTAAAGGATCGTCCTCAGCGAGAGCCGCCGACTGACAGCAAAACTGGAAGGAAAACGCCTTAAAAAGCAAAATATCAGAAGCTGCGTCTCCTGCCCCCCCCGCCTGCAAAACAGGTAACGCTGCACCCCTGGGAGTAACGCCTGCAGGTCTGGGAGTAACGGGCTGCACCCCTGGGAGTAACGGGCTGCAGACACGTTCTAGTCACGGGGGACGGAACCGATAAACAGCGGATTTCATCCCCCCGAACAATGAAAACAACCGTACTTTATTAACCCTTTCAGTGTCGGGCCCCCGGGCCGGATCGAGAGAGTTCATTAGCCGCCGCTTCGCGATACCCGTAGCCAGGCCCGTCGCTGGCGGCCATTATTATTTAGTAGGTTTATATGGCGCCATCATATTCCGCAGCGCTGTACAATGGAACGGTTGCTGCATGGAGGCCGGCCGAAGCCGTCAGCCTCATACCGACAGAGAACAAACACGCGTGACACACCTCGGTGCCAAACGCCACACGCGGTTACCGTAGTTACCGGTTAACTCTTTGCATGATTACACGGAATTGACCTGACCCGCTGATCCGAGCGGAGAGGGGCAGCGACGGGATAACTTCACGAGACGGTCAGAACATGCGCAATGACATCATCGATGAACGCACAAAAAACTATTCACAGAACAGAATCGCAAAGTCATTTTTTAGTGACACCCCCCCATGAGTGTCAGCTCTGCAACCAGCTCCTTCTGGGACCCCGTATCCCAAGCCTGTTCCTTCTTTAAGCTTCTTAAAACATATGAGAATTTAATGAGCAATCGATATCCGCTCGCCAAGAGGTTCTGCAGCTGCGCAACCAAAATAACCAATCATTATTATTATTTTATTTAAATGCCCCGTCCTGTTTGTGGAAGCCGCTGCTGGATTTATTGTCCGGGCTCATGAGATCCATTTGTGCCTAAAAGGGATAAAAAAAACCAAGAAAAATAATAATTCATAATAATAATAAATTAATAATAATATAAATAAAATAAATTACTAATAATATAAATAATTATAATAAATTACTAATAATATAAATAAAATAAATTACTAATAATATAAATAATAATAAATTGGTAATAATAATAAAAAAGTCCCACGAAGTGCATTTATATTATATTTTTTTGCAACTCACTAACGTGGATTTTCTAACTAAATAAAGAATTAAAAAAACACTATTTAATATTAGAAATAAAGTTATAATAACTCAGTTTGAAATTTTCACATCAAAAGCTTGTAATATTATTTTTACCTTAAAACAAGAAAAAAGAATTTGAGTTAAAGAAAACTCTATATATATAAAGGGTTAATTGTTGATGATGCCCCCGGTGGGGTGGTTGCAGTGCGCGGCGTCACTGCTGCAGTGGGACAGATGCTGGGCAGGGATTTCAGGCCTCCTCCTCTCCAGGCACATCACACAGGGACTATATTCCAGCGCGGAGGGTTACACGCCTACCAGGCTTCTACTGGTGCACACAAACCCGTTGCTTGGTTGGCGCTGGGAAGTCCTCGGCATGCATTTGTGAGGGGCGCTCTGATTGGCTGGCCGGACCCTGCAATGGTTGCCCGGAAGAGCCGCGCGCTGTCATTGGTCGCGCTATACCTGCAATGCGTCAAGTGGTGTCGGCGGCGGCTGCGGGCGCTGTGCGTGGCCCCGGTTGCTGGAGCATCCCTCCATGCGCCCTCCCTACCCGGCCTGCAGGGCCCCGCTTGCACCGCAGGCAGCCGGGGCCGTAACAGCCCAGCAAATGGTGTCATGATAGGGAGGCGGCTCCGACTGTAAGGGGT
The DNA here is from genome assembly GCA_023333645.1 of Sceloporus occidentalis. Lineage (NCBI taxonomy): Eukaryota > Metazoa > Chordata > Lepidosauria > Squamata > Phrynosomatidae > Sceloporus > Sceloporus occidentalis. The sequence continues at coordinate 199,217 of JALMGF010000471.1, read as the reverse complement.
TAATGGGGTATATTGGGGGTGCACAGGAGCCCCCAAAGTGTAAAAGTCTGTAAAGAAGAAATAGAGGCCAAAAACTACCCCCCATTCAGTAGTTTGTATAATAACTACCCGGTAATAACCAGCTGCTGTTTTAAATTAATTATTATGCATCCTGCATTGGTGCTGGGGGTAATTGGCAGCCCCCCAAACCGGGCAGCCATAATAATGCCAGTGGTAGAGCCCCTTCTATTTATTGCACTGTATAGGGCTGGCATGCGGGAGACATCTGCCCCAGCTGCTGCGGAGCCTCTTTGGTCGGAGAGTTAAATGCAGAGCCTCTGATTTCCTGATGGCTGTAAAGGCGCTGACTCCTCATCCTCCGCTGCGGTTTGGTGGCCCCCGGGGCTAATCGGCCAGCCCTAGGTTTGGCCCTTGCAGTAGGATCATCCAGGAAGTAAGCGGAGGGAACGCCTGGAGCCTCTGCGGGACTTTATGTCAAATATTCGTCAAAAGTATCAAATTCCACTAAAAATAGAGCCTCAGCGGGAGGCCGTGGCCCAGAGCCTGAGAAAAGGAAGCTGCTGCTTTCCTGTGTCACTTCCCTGGGACATTTGACGAGTCATATCGGGCCAAACTGCTGCATAGGGAGGACTCCGCAGAAACATTCCAGTGGTTTCCATGGCGATTGCTCCTTTTCTACTTTGCCTTTGTAAACGTTAAGCGCTAACACGGTCTGTAGCGCCGTACGGTTTAAATGGGGGGTTAACAAATATCTTACAAAGATACATTTACACAGACAGATACAACAGGGCGTGAGGACCTGGCCAGTGAGCTTACAATCTAGCCTTACGGCGCTTTTCATACAAAGCTCCTGGGAAGAATGATCGGCTCCTAGGGGCCCCGCTCCTGCTTTTACAGTCTAAAAAAAACATGACCCTTTGTGCAGCAATACTGTATTATAAGGGGCCGACTCCAACTCCCATCATGCCTAACCAGAGGCCAAAACCCAGGATTACATGCAGGCGCATGCACCGGAATCCACGCGTTAAACCAGCATTTTTACTGCCGGATCTGGAAGCGAAAACCTTTATTTATTTATTTATTTATTTATTATTTTTTTTTTTTTTTTTTTTAGGTCGGGTGACTGAATAATCCGGGAGGAATTCAGGGAAATAGCGAGCGAGGAAGTATTTGCATGTAGCAGGCACGATACTCCTTCACACGGAAACAGCCGGCTCGGTGCAATTCCTATTATAGGAGAGACGGTATATGCCGAGTGCCTCGCTCTGATGGCTGGTGCATCGGAGCATCTCTTTATTTATAATAACTGAGTGCAAACCACGTTAAATGTGATACGGGGGGGGGGGGGGTTAAAATAGAAGCTGCAATAGTGATTCCTGCTTTAACTACAACTCTCAGCACCCTCAGCCAAAACCCTTTGGTGTCCAAAGATGCCTTTCCCCCTGGTGTGTGCGGTGCAGTGCAGTGACACCGAGCCGTCCGCACCCCCACCCCTTTAATGATCCGTTCCATGGGGTTACATTTTTAAAGGGACTGGGGTACAAAGGGATATTATCACCCCCCTCTCCTCTCGTTACATTCTAGTGTTCCATTATTCCCATTGTTAACTATTAATATCCCTTTAAAGGAGTATTTTGGGTGAAATAAGAGTATATATGGTATATCCATTCCATTTAAACGCTTTAGTGCTGCTGGATCCTTCTAAAGACTTTGTCGCATCAATTGGAGAAGAAGCCGGCGAGGGAGATTTACTAACGAGGAGACTTCGGAGACGGAGCGCTGCGATTCTGTACGGCCCATTTATCCCAAGTCACGGAGTTTATGACTAGCAGAAGCTCATCGCAGTGACGGGACTCGCGTTAAATCGTGAATAGTAGTTTATTACTCGGCTGTCCTCGCCTGGCACTGCCTGGATATCCAGAGCTGACACCTAGCGGAGAGTGAGAGGTAACCGGAGCGAGAGATCAGCGCTCGCCCGGCTCGTACTGAAATCTGAGGGGTAAATATCGGGGTTCGGTCACACTGTATGGCCGTATATTGTAGATAATGTATAATCCACACTGTGTCGACAGACCCCAAGTGTGATGAATGCCGCGTCGCATCAATGCTTACCTGAGATCTGTGGGCCGGCACTGCCCCTTAACACAGTGAGACTCCCCGGAGGGCTCTCTCACCCTGCGCCCCCCCCTTTCTGTATATTTTTGTGCATATTTGCAGATTCTGACCCTACCTTTGGGTCGAGCGCCCGTTACAAATCCCTGCTTGAATACAGGTGACTCATTTAAGACAATATCAATGGAATCTGAATATCTTTGGCTTTTTTTTTTTTTAAGTTGCTCTGCTTTGCAGCGCGTCCCCTTAGTGTAATAAACTGGAAAGGTGGCACCGTTTTGGTGATCAGATTGTGTAGCTGCACCTGCTTTGACACGTGACCTACGCGTTTAACCGTTTCAGTGCCCGCAGCGAGAGGATCACGAGCGATCTGTGTGCCGGAAACATTGTAGCCGAAAACGTCTCACCGGCTGGCAACTGTTACTAAGAATACAAACGTAATGCGGCAATGTGTAAAGATTTCCATAGTACCGGCCCAGGTCCTGCTGCATTAAAAGCTGGCGTTATCCTGACACGGGGGGGGGGGGGTCCGGATGACATCATAGCAGAGAAACGCTTGCATGTTTGCGTGTGTTTGGCGTGTCTCTGGTTACTGTACACACGCGCAGGCTCGGCTTGGCATCAGACGGTGTGCAAAGTTGACATAGTAGTAATGATTAACCGTGAAAATGCTGTAAATACCAAAGTACAAAGCAATCCGATAACCGACGGTAATTATTTCTCTTACTAGAATGGCGCTTTCCGCCCAGCGCAGGAGGTTATTTAGATAAATGACTGACCGACCCGCGGGAGGAGCAAGAAATTATTTCACTGACCTCGGCTACGATCACCACGGACTCAGAACGCGTGTAAAGAAATAAGTGACTAATGTATCCTATGAGAGAGCGTCGCTGTTTGAACCCGTAGATTGTAAGCTCTGCCGCTTGTCTTTACCATACCGCGAGTACTATAAAGGCTCGGCTTCGTATTATTATTCATTGTTCTTATAGCGCCATCATATTCTGCAGCGCTGTACATAACAAGCGGTGGGTAACATAAGAATTTAGACTTACAGAAACAAAAGGCGAGGAGGGCTCTGCCCAGAAGAGCTTACAATCTAGAATAGCACTCCTAATAACCAGTCAAAGCCCTGTTAATATACTCTGTCTAAGCCACAGAGGCCAGGTGGCAGGTGTAGGCAGGCCTGGAGTGGCTATATGGGACGTTGGGCAAATGCTCGGTGGGCCGCTGGCCAATAGCACCCGATTGCCACTCCGGACGCACACTGTGTGCTGCACCGTGCGGCCGGCGGCAGCTGAAAACGCCCCACGACACGCAACATGATTGTGCCATCAGGTGGGCGCTGGGCGCATCTACCCCGGGGGTAATAGTAAATGTTTACGTGCAATCAAACAGAGGGGGGCAGATGCTTTCCCACCCTCTGCTATACAAATAGTAAAATGTGCCGAGAGGGGGTTGGCTTAGCCTTATGCCCCATGTTTATTTTAGAAACCATTTCATTAGTCACCTGGAAAAAATAAAGAATTGTCCTTTTTTTCTTGCAATTGGAAACGATGGTGTTAAAATATAATGAAATAAATACTAATTTACTAATTGGCTATGAGCTGCATTTATCCCATTGTGATGCTATAGACATTAATATATATATATATATATACAGTATATGGTGTTATAGACATTAATATATATATATATATATATAGTATATGGTGTTATAGACATATATATATATATATATATATATATACAGTATATAGTGTTATAGACATTAATATATATATATATATATATATATATACAGTATATGGTGTTATAGACATTTATATATATATACATACAGTATATGGTGTTATATACATTAATATATATATATACAGTATATGGTGTTATAGACATTAATATATATATATATATATACAGTATATGTTATAGACATTAATATATATATACAGTATATGGTGTTATATACATTAATATATATATATATATACAGTATATGTTATAGACATTAATATATATATATATACAGTATATGGTGTTATATACATTAATATATATATATAGTATATGGTGTTATAGACATTAATATATATATATATACAGTATATGTTATAGACATTAATATATATATATATACAGTATATGTTATAGACATATATATATATATATACACAGTATATGGTGTTATAGACATTAATATATATATATATATACAGTATATGTTATAGACATTTATATATATATATACACAGTATATGGTGTTATAGACATTAATATATATATATATATATATATACAGTATGTAAATATATAAGTATTTATATTATTTATATCTTTTTTAAGAATGTGCAGAATTAAGACGAGTGTTTGTTTATTTGTAGAAACCACATTCTATGTTAGACTTTTAAACGTAAATATTTGGTTTACAAAAAGGAAGGAAGGTGATTTAGGGGAAAAAAACCACGGCTTTTCAGGCTTTTCAGGCTGAAACATTACGCCCACGGAGACGAAGCAAAAAATAGTATAATGCAAAAAACACACAATCCCCGTGAATATCATTTTTTTTCCAGTACAGGATAAAAGCACCGAACACAACGCAGCCTTCTGTGCAGCCGAGGGTCCGCCACGCTTTAAAACGCTCTCTCTATGTGGGGGACGATGGCTCCCTGGGGGGGTTTCACGGGGGTCACTGATTGATATTAAAATTACCGTCTCTGATACCCTCTATATAATAAAGACAATAAACACCAATAAAAGCCTAATGAAGGCAAACAGCTTTGGAAATTCCCTATTCTGGACTTTTGTGGTTTTTCCAGAAAGATGTGTTTTTGTGGCGTCTAATAACGGCTGTTATCTCTGTAAATGATGGGGCGTCTCATTAGACTGCGATAGGAAGAGTCTCGCGCTGCGGCCTCCGGCTTTCTAAATGATTATCCATGCAGGAGACTAATTGGCTAATTGATACCAAATAAGAACAGACGACGTATAGAACCTGCCGGCAGATCGGCCCCTTCCGGCCCATCTGGTTTTTCCTGCTGTAAAGACTCAAACCTTAATCAGTCGTTGGTCTCCTCTTAGATTCAGGAGCCGGATGTCTGTCCCATGCATGTTTAATACCCTCACTGTATTACCCGCTACCACTTCCGCTGGGGGGCTGCTCCACTTATCTAGCACTCCTGGGGCAAAACAGACACAAAGGACCCTCCTACATTTATAATTGCATAAAATAAAATCTACTTTATTCCTATTTATATATTGTTGCCTTTAACCTCTAAGCATGAAGCGAGGGTCTGTTCATATTGGCCACAATATCCAATAAAGGGTTTTTTAAATCAACATTTTTTAAAAGCTACATCGCTCAGCCTCTGTATTAACCCCTGTGGCACAGATGCAGATTTCAGTGAAGTCCAATAGTTCTTTTTTTTATTAAAAACGCATTTTTTTTCCTTTTGAGAACCGTTTGCCGTTGTAATTCCTGCGTTGCCCGTGTAGCGGCCGCTCAGCCCGGGTTCGGGTCGCAGGCGTTCGCCTCACGCGGGGATTAAACTCACTTTTGCCACGAAAGCCTTTTACGAAAAGCGACGGTTTTAGGCTTCCCGCAGAGCAATCAATAAACACGACGGAAACCTATTATTCTGAGTGCTGCCGAGCGGCGGATCTGACGGCCGCCAACATGCAAACTTAATACGATTATTTCTTTTCTGTTAATTGAGTCTTTCTGTGATGCGGATTAATTTTCTCTATTAATGCGTTTATTTGTAAAACTATATATTCACAGAAATATTAACCCTTCCAGGGGTAGATTGGCCCTGTTCTGCCCTGTGGGGCTTGCTGGGGGACGACTGCCCAGGGTGACTACTCCTGGGTACTAGTTCATAACATATAACACACAACCTGCCAGCAGATAGGCCCCATCCGGCCCCCGTCTAGTTGCCCCATTTCTCCTGCTGTAAAGACTCAAACCTTAATCAGTCGTTGGTCTCGTCTTAGATTCAGGAGCCGTATGTCTATCCCATGCATGTTTAACCCCCTCACTGTATTACCCTCTACCATCTCTGCTGGGAGGCTGCTCCACGTATCTCCCACCCTCTCAGTAAAGTAAAACTTCCTTCCATTCCATCTCAGTCTCTGACCCTCTAGTGTTAGATTCCGGTCTCTTCTCCTCCTTTGGAATAAACTTCCCTTCGGTGCCAATCCCTCTAATTCCAATAATAAGACCTAAAAAATAAGGAAGAGAGTGACGTTCAGTGGTAATGAATGCCAATGTTTGCACCTTAGCCACCCCTAGGCGTCCAGCAAGGGTATCTGATGCTCAGGGTCACTACTACACAATCAGACGCGATTTGCACCATTTACTTAGCGACCGTCCGCCACGCGGGGAGCAGCAGCCCAGCGGCGGATTTTCTGCTGCCGGTAACAAATACTGAATAAGTTGGATACAGACTTTTGGGGTAAAGCGATAATTATGACCTGAAATGACTTCTGACAATTAAACTGCTTTTTCTATTTCACGTCTGAGTGACAAATCCCTCGGAGATCGGAATAAAACGGCAGGATTTGGCTCGCCGCGGATACCGAGCGCCTGCACATGGCGCAGACAGATGGTGCAGTATGTAGACCGTCGCCGACGTGCGCGCATGAAAGCTCAGATCCCAAGGGACCGGCTTCAAAACAATCTTTCACGTGGGAAAAGGGGGCTCTATAGATTTAGGGGGTGCAGGGGTACAGCGGCACGTCGGGTCTTTTAATGCCGAGGATCTGTGCGTTTCGCTAAGAAAGGGTTTTATTTGGTAAAAATGAATTTATTATGAATTAAAAGCACAATATCGCAGGTTTAAAGGGTCTGGGATACACTCAGCCACGGCCATCGCCGTGGGGGGGGGTGCAGAGGCAAATGCGCCTTTTGTGGGGCAACAACGTCATGTGACCGCTGTGAAAGAAATGGTGAGAACGCAAGACCCCAACGGAGACTTCCCAGCAACCACGCGGCAGGTGACCGGGGGGGGGGGGCGCAGGACCTGGGGTAACTGACCCAATTTGCCCTCTGTGAAGGATGGACCTGCCCTCATCCACACCGAAAGCTCTAAGCATATAGGGACACCATGACCAGGAAGATGGGTCTCATAGAGGGACTGTCTCTCCTAAATTAGGGATTCGTGGGAGGTATAGGATAGACGTTATTGGGTACAATGCATCAAAAAAGCAGTAAAAGTGGTGTAGTCACCATAGCAACCAACGGGATGTTCCAAGTGCTCTGCTCTAGATTTGTGCTTTAGACGTAGCCCGTTATGTTGCCGCGGGTTACCGCTCACTTTCACCCCTTTTAAATAAACGACACTATGAATAATAGTTGGGAGGATTAAACCGACTCGTAATGCACTGCGGACGATACTGGCCCCGGTCTGCTAACTGGAGCGCGGCCAACCATGCCTCGCCATTAATAATTAACCCGCGGCCGCAGGCTGAACTATTTGTGCCGCAAGATTGCGATTTCCTACAGAACTTTCTCAAAACGTAGAATATTTCCTTCATTTTTATGCAATAAGACAAAAATTTCAGCAGACAAAATAATAGTAATTATTTATAAGGAGTTTTAAAAATGACGATTATTCTAATTTATTGTTTTATGTAGCGCCATCATATTCCGTAGTGCTGACGGTCGCTGATATTAAAAAAGGACAGGAAAATTCTGTATAAAACACAAAATAATCGTATAGATGAGATTTTGCTGGAATTTGCAGCCAAATAAATAAATGAGCTCGTTGTTGTTATTTTTTTTTTTTTTTTTTACAATAAGGTTAATTATGGTAATCTCACAAAAAAATATTTGCATATCGGACCAAGAGAAAAAAGTCCAAAGAATACGAAGATGATCCAAAATATGAATCATAAAATCGTAAGATTTGAAGACCTCAGGTCCCTTGAGACTACATCTGAAGAAGAGACCACTGAGGTCTGGATAGCTGACATGACTCTATAAATAAATAACTATAAAAAAATATAACTATAAAAATATATCTGGTAAAAGGCATCATAACCTTTCATGGCATTTAAAATAAAAAAGATGGTTTCAGAAATTTAGTGTGGCCACCAGCTAGGGGCAAATGGTCGCCAAAGTGATAAAAAAAAGTAATGGCCACAGGGGATATTTTGGTTGCTATGCAGTTAATACAGTGTACCACATTAAGCTGCAGAGGACATGTGTGGACTACATTTCCCAGCATGCACGCCAGTTTAGCCGCTAGATTAGTTCAGCGATAGCGCCTAACCGCATGCTGGGAAATGTAGTTCGGCGAAGGATGTTGTGGTGTATGCGTGACGTGCATTGGCTGCGACGCGCTCGTTGACAGCGGCGGAGAAATGGCGCTGTTTCCAGCTTTTGCAGGCTGCAGCAGCGACAGCTCGGCTCCTGCACGCACAGGTGAGACCCTTGCCAGGAATGCCCTGCTCCTGGGGGGGGGCAGAGAGATTAACCCTTAAATCGTGCAGAAAAAAAAAACATTTCAGGGACCTCAGTCTTACATTTCATGGGTAAACCAAACGTGAGCTCACTGGCCATCAGACATCAGTTATGCGCGTTTAACCGTCATTGTTTGAATAAAATTTGTAATGGTGACATCATACTGACCATAGGCAGCTACTAAAGCTGCTGCTCCACTTACTCTGCTGAATTTAACACTTTAATAACCAAATACAGCATCAGAAACAAATACGCAGACCCTCCTCAGAAAGCGTTTAATCACGAAAAATCTTGACTGATTTTTTTAATGATTTTTATTGGGGACTCATGATTGTCACGTGACACACAAGCAGTGTAATAACCGCCTATAGGTTATTGACATAGACACTAAAAAGCTACTTAGTGTTTACGGTGCTGAAAAAGTAAAAAAAATATGTATGTATGTATGTATGTGTGTGTGTGTATATATATATATATATATATATATATATATATATATACACACATACACACACACACTACGGTCCAAAGGTTTGGGATCACTGAGCTGTTTCCATGGAAACCAAGGAAATTTCTGTCTGTAACATAATTGCAAAAGGTTTTTTTTAACCATCATGTAGCCTTTTAAACCTATACATGGATCAGCAAACACAACGTGCCATTGGAACACAGGAGTGATGGGAGTGAACCCCCATTGAAGGGGTTAAATGGCAGCGTTTTGTTGTGAAGGGGGTAATGACATCGGGGGACGTTGTTCTGGGTCGCGCGTAGAGCTGTGGGTTTTAAGAGCTCATGTTACTGATCGTCTCCCACCTTCCTCTCTCCACAGATTTGGACTGGCTGACAAATAAAAGCTTCTGCACGGAGGATGCCGTGTCTCTGCACCAGCGCGCTCTGCAGGCCGACCACCAGCCTATGGTCCGCGGATCTAGGTATTTACTCCATCAGCCGTTTAGATGATCTGTAGTGTAACCAATAACTATGTAAAAGGCCAAATGCAGATACGTTTTAAGTACAGCTAACACGTCTGGACCACTTTATGTTTCCTTATCCGAAGGCCACCAATCAGTCCGTTTCTAAGGCGTCTGTCCTGTGATTGGTTGCCTTTCGAAATCTGTCAGGACGTGAAATTCTTTGTAAAACCTCCAATTTTTGTTCTTATTCGCTCTGTTCTCCAGTAATTTCCTGTCGCTTGTTTTCTGGCCTCTGGTGGTCAAACATCCCTGTTGTATAAAATTAATGTATCACACCTGTAAGGTACATAATTAGGACTTTTCTATATTCCAAAAGACTTTCCTTTGTGGAATGCATTTTTAAATTATTATTATTATTATTTTATTTTTATTATTATTATTACTATTGTTATTATTATTAATACATATTATATAATATTATTATATAATCCCTCTGAAGGTAAGTTGTTTGTCAGTATTTACTGCTGGGATGTTAAAGTGACGGCCATTGTTCCCTGCAGGAGTCCGTCCGAGCCGGAGCTGTCAGCGGAAAGCGAGGGGGATTCTAAGACGTCAAAGAAAAAGAAAAAGAAGAAAAAAAAGAAAAAAAAAAGCCACTCGAAGAAGAGAAAGCACAGCAGCGATGAAGATGATGTTGGTAGGAGCAGCAGCGACTCTGAAACCGTCTCGGGCACAAGGAAGGCAGAAAGTGAACCTGCGCAGAGGTACACAGGGGATCTGGGGTAGTAATTCCACAAGTCCCGGGTTAACAAGCATTATAAAGCTCTAGTTTAATAATGACATATATTGACATATTGAATGGAGGGCTGTGGAGGGTACCATGGGAAGAGAGTTTTTTATGCTGATGGGAAAGTGGGGGCCTAACTGATCTTGATGGACCGTGCTAGCCATGTCCCGACTAAACATAAGCCCCCTGCAAGAAAGGCAACGTTAACGCAGCAGGTTTCTATCGAGTGTAATGTTATGGGTGGTAACACGACTACTCTCTATCAGGCAGGACTCTCAGATATCAGCCTCTGGAGTTTGGCGATGGTTGGATGAGACCCAGTCTGGGACCGAGGAGACATTCATCATCGACAAGAAAGGCGACCCTGCAAACTGGCAGTACAAGTCTCTGTACAGAGGGGACATTGCAAGGTAAGGCGGCATCCGCTGGCAGCGCACAAGCCTCAAAGACTTCCATGGTAGAGCGGGCCGGGCAGATGCCAGACACACGTCTCAGAGTGTATGCTGCACAGGTTAGGGTTAATGCCAAGCGCTGCTTAGGCCGTTTTAGCCTTCGTCTTTTTTTCAGTACTTTTTCAGATCTATAAACTACTGAAAAAGATGTACAAAAGGCTTCTTTAATTGTCCACCAAGTTTCCAGACCTGCGATTTCAAACCCCATTGCGAGGCAGCGGTTACGATCCCCAAGTAAATGTACAATCTGCATCAGAGTGTTTTTCTATATGATATGAAGATGTGCCGTCCCCGGCTTATCTACATACAACGCCAAACATTATTTCCCTGAAGTTTGGAGAACACATAGGCGGGAAGAATTCTAGCTATATGGTGTTAGGGATACGTTCCGGGGAATACAAACCTACACAAGTAGCTTTATAGGCCACGAAACTCTGGAGTTATTCTCACATTCGCTACAATCTACGGAAATGTTGCTTTAAATGCTCGTGTGTTATTTCTAACTTTTATTAAGTGGCGCTCTCCCCACAAGGGGACTCTTGATTAATTCAATAAATGATGTGAGTCCTGAACAGCTGGACTATAAATCACCAGTCCTTCTGCTCTCCTATAATGTTGATTAATGTCTCAATAAGCAGAGTCTGACCCGACTCTATTTATTAATTTCAAATCTTTGGTCTTTGATTTGTACCAGAATTTTGCTTGCTGTCGTTTCATCCAGGTTCTTAATATGTACAGTTTGTAGCAAATTATACCCAAATTTATTTTTTTCGTTACCCGATTATCTGAATAAGACTGTTCTTGGTGTATTTTGTCGCTTAGATACAAGCGGAAAGGGAACTCCTGCCTTGGGATCGACCGTAAGAAGCAGCAGATAGTTTGGGAGAATACACCAGGCGATAAGAAGCAACCCAAACAGGTGAAAAGGGTACGATTTTTCTCTAAAGTCGCCGTGCATGACTTCCGGTGTCCCGGAGAGCTGGTGTCTTCACACCATGATGGAGCAGGATCAGAAGTGCCGGATTTTATACCCGTAACGCACGGTGACCCGGATGCTCCCGGTTCCTCCTCTGTTCCCACCAGCCGGGTAAACCCTCTCGGGGTATATGATTCATCTACCGCCCTGTGGCTGGAAGGAAAAGGGAATCGCAAAGAAGACTGTCCGCAGCCGGCACCCAGAGACAGCGGCATTCTGGGGAGGATAGAGGACTACAACAAGAGAATCCGGGAAAACCCAACAGACGTTCAGACGTGGATGGATTTTGTCTCCTTCCAGGTACTCTTCCTCTTACTTGATGCGTCTTTGTTGTGTTCTCTTTTTATATCTGAAAAACAAATGGGGAAAAAAACAAACAAGCAGTTTTTAAAGTGGACAAAACTGTGAGCAACCAATGAGAGATTGAATCTCTGCCCTGCTTATCTCCCATTGGCTGCTTTCTGCTCTAATTCAGAACCTTAAATTTGATATTCCCATCGCTCTCTCCTTAAAGGATGAACTGATCAGCCACCCGAGCATGTATTCCACCAGCGAGGGAGAGCTGGACAGCCACCGGATGTCGGTGAAGCCGCTTCTGGAGAAGAAATTGTCCATCCTGGAGAGAGCCATCGAGAGCAACCTGGGCAGCACAGAGCTGAAGACCGCCAGACTGAAGGTGTGCGCAGAGTTCTGGGAAGCGCCCGCTATGCTGAAGGAATGGCAGAAACTGGTTTTCTTGCACCCCAATGACCCGCAGCTCTGGCAGCAATATCTGCGCTTCTCCCAAAGCCAGTTCAGCACCTTCACCACGTCCAAGATGAACGCTGTTTTTGGGAAGTGTCTCAGTACGTTGGCAGCAGTGCTGGACGGCAGCATGCAGTCTCACCCAGCCCTGCCAGGCACTGAACGCAGCATGTTCGGTGAGTGACCCGTCCCCGCCGACTAAATGCGTGCCGATATTCAGACATATCATTCAAATACTGTTTAATATCCTAAACCACCTAAGAAAATTGACATTTTGAAAACAGCTCTGATTTTTGCTCTGCCAACCTTATTTAATTTTATCAGCTCCCCAGAAACAAGCATTACCCCAGAGGTGAAACCTGTACCTTATTCCGGGCAATTTATGATAAATGGTCCTGTTTAAATAAAAATGTAAAACAGCCATCAGCGCCACCTACTGTAACATTAAGGGAAGCGCACCCACGAGAGCCTTCCTTCATCAGCCCCATTCGGCCCCCGTCTAGTCGCCCGTTTCTCCTGCTGTAAAGACTCAAACCTTAATCAGTTGTTGGTCTCGTCTTAGATTCAGGAGCCGTATGTCTAACCCATGCGTGTTTAATACCCTCGCTGTATTACCCTTTACCACTTCTGCTGAGAGGCTGTTGCACTTATCTACCACCCTCTCAGTAATAAATGCATAACAAAAAAAAAAAAAATGTGTACAATTTTCCTAAGCTCCAGTTTTTGGGATTCTTTTTTTTTATTTTTATGAAAAAACCTTTTCCGTTGCTTGGTAACCATCTGGCCTCATTTTCTTCTTTCCCCCGTTCCTCTCAGATATTTTTATCCAGCAATGCCATTTCCTACGGCAGGCCGGCCATACGGAGAAAGCTGTGTCCCTGTTCCAGGCACTCATTGAGTTTACGCTCTATAAGCCGGACAGCGTGAAAGACATGAGCAGCAGAGAACAGGTATTTACAGCAGCCGGAACCCCTGGCTTTGGGCAGAGCTGGGAATCGATTTAAAGGGACACTCCAGCCATCATATGTACTTTAAATCATATGATAAGTGAGAGGTCTCTGTTCCCTCTTGCAAATGCATGGGTGGAATCTGCAGAATCCCTATTTGCCCCCCTACCAGCTCCAACACACCTTGGCAAACACTCCAGCTGGGGTCTGGTGGGACCCGTGTGCACGTATGTGGAAGGCTCTACCAGTGATGCTGGCGTCTCTTCCGCTTATTCCGACCCTGACGTATTGGTGAATTAGATGTGTTAAGGTGACGAGCTTCATGACGTTAATCGTCAACCCCAAAGACCCCCAGCCGTGTCCATTAAATACGTTTATCGCGTTCTTCATCGCTCAGGCATAGAATTCTAACAGTTAGAGGCAGACAGATCAACTGGCGGCTTGTAAACATTTGGATGCAGCGGATGTGAATAAGCCAGGCAGGCTAAGGGTTAAATGCCATGGCGCTAACGTGTATACGGTCTGGCTGTGTTGTGGCAGGAGCCCTGAAAGTGGTATTTAACACTTTCTTACCTAGTAGGAATTTCTGTAGGACCCTGGTGACTGCCATCAAGACTTCTTTTAATTATTTTTTCTCCCATTTATTCCCAGGTGCAATTTTTTGAGCCATTTTGGGACAGCGGGGAATCGCGTTTTGGTGAGAAAGGTGCCAAGGGCTGGCGCTCCTGGATGAAGCAGCAGGAACGTGGCGGCTGGGTCACCATCAATAACCTGGGTAATCCTATTCGCACGTTCCGGTCCCCGGAGAGGCCAGACATATATTTATCTGCTCGCTGCTGTAGACCATTCATCTCGTCTGTCAGCTCCTGTTACCTGCGGCAGCGGCTTCGCTAACGATCTGTCGCATTGCACCCCGGCACGAGCTGCCAAAAAGACATTAACCCCTGACATGCAAGGCAGACTACAGTATATATATCTCAGCAGGGATTTTCATAATGCAAATGAAAACTTGGGTCTTTCTTCCTAAAACAAGATACTCTTTTATGGCCCCGGTGTCTTTAACAGCGAGACTGATCAAAATATTAATATTAGATTTAGAAGAGACCAATTTAGTTGCATGTTTTCCTTTTTTTTTTTTATTTTCTAACCATTTTTAATTTAATAAGACAGAATATAGTATGATTTATAAAAATAACCCATTTAAAATGGTTACATTGTAATATTTATAATTGCTTCTTTATAAACGATTCTATTGATGTATGGAGTACCGGTGTCAGTTTGTAGGTACTCTCCCCCCCCCCCCCTCGGACTTTTCCTGTGGGTTTGATGTTTTATTTCGGGTTTCTATATTTTAGGGATTTAAAGGGCTCTCTAGGACTGATTGTAAAGTTTGATGTCTCGGTGAGTCTGTCTGTGTTACTTTTGTCTACAGACGAGGATGACGAGGATGAAGCGGACGAGGAATTTGACATTAAAGACAAAGACCGTCCCAGGCATGAGATCTGGCTGGATGTAGAGTGCTCGAGGGAATTTCGCCACTGGTTGCCGTGGCGACCCGATCCTGCCAAAAAGCAGACCGAGGAGGATTGTGAGGATCCAGAGAGACAGGTGAGAATTATCGGAAGTCACCCCGATGCCGTTACTGTCACCGCGACGTTACAGCGAGATCTGAACACGGATATACAGATAACGACCGCAGTTATTTGCAAAACGGGTAAAAGGTGTTTCATATACTTCTGTAGTAATCATATAAACCATTTGAGTGTCAGTAAGTTTTGTGGTCTCACGTTCTCCTAATTACCGAGTTTCCCTGCTGTGTCCTCAGGTGCTGTTTGATGATCTCGGTCCGTCCCTGTTTAGAATCTCCAGCCCCGGTCTCCAGTTCCAGCTGATCCTCTCCTTCCTGCAGTTCCTTGGGGTCCCCTGCGGGTCTCGTCTCCCCGAGTCTTGCCTCTACCTCTTTCTGGACGAACCTTCCATCTTTGACCCCATTCCTCCATATGAGAGGCTGCTGACCTCATTCAAGCCGCCAGGGTCAGGGGTTTGCACCGTCGGTCACTTGGACACCATGACCCGGGGCAGGCGACTGGTGGGTCAGTCCAAGGAAGGAGAAGACTTCATACAAAATGTCTTCCAGTCTGCGCTTTCACTTTTCCAAGGAGAGGAGAAGGTGAAACTGTCGGTCTACTGGCTGCGGTATGAAATATCCAAGGTATCCGTTCATTCGTACGAAACGTGAACCCTTCGGCGTAAGCGAACGCGTCACACTGGGGCACCGTCGCTCGAGCAAGAAGCCAACACCGGCTACGGCTAAAGCAGCCGCCGCTTCCGGGTCAAGAGCGCTATGTGGCGAGCAGTTTAATACTGACTTTACCCTTTAGACCAAAAAAGTTTCCTTATCTTTATAAAATGATATTATCTCCACCAGTATTATCGTCAGGTATATCTTCAACATTGGCGATGCTTCAGGAGCCGGCGACTCTCTGCCAGCAAGAAGCCTCAGTTATAATGTTGCTTGTTAAATAATACCGTATTGGCCCGAATATAGGCTGCACTTTTTTCCCCTATATATCCGGGGTCTAGCGCCCGGGCAGGCAGCAGGGTTAGGATACAGATCCCCCGCAGCGGTGCAGAGGACCCGTATCCTACTCCCCGATACGCTCAGACAGCCTCCCCTGCCGGCACTTTCCACGGGGGGGAGAGCCGGTACGGGAGGTTGTCTAAGCGCATCGTGCGGACGGTCACCAGCAGCGGCCATGCGCGTGAACGACCTCCGCTGCCGGCACGTCTGCTCGGTGTGCTTTACCAATCTCCCTTGCCAGGAATTCCCACGGGGGGGAGAGCCGGTATGGGAGGTTGTCTAAGCGCATCGCGCAGACGTGCCGGCAGCGGAGGTTGTTTACGCTTGCATCGCCGCTGCCGGTGACCGTCCGCACGATGCGTTTTACCTCTGCCCCCAAGACTTACCAGAGCAGACTCCCGGGTGTCTTGCGGGGCCGGCGGGGGACATCTACGCTATACGTATATAAGTTGTATACGCGTATTGCGTAGATGTCCCCCGCCGGCCCCGCAAGACACCCAGGAGTCTGCTCTGGTAAGTCGAGGGGGGGGGGGCAGAGTGGCAGCATATCTCAGGGGGGGGGAGAGGAGGACAGTGGCAGCATATCTCGGGGGGGGGGAAGAGTGGCAGCATATCTCAGGGGGGGGCAGTGGCAGCATATCTCGGGGGGGGGGACAGAGTGGCAGCATGTCTATTAAAAAAACTTTTTCTTTAAAAAAGCACCAAACTTTTAGGGGGCGGCCTATATCCGAGCCAATACGGTATATATATATATATTGTTTCTACAGAAATCCCTAATAATACACTTTCAAAAAAGGACGGTTTATGACTTGCACTAATAAAGAAACCCAGAATCCAGTAGATCGGCCCCATTCGGCCCCCGTCTAGTCTTCCATTTCTCCTGCTGTAAATACTCAAACCTTAATCAGTCGTTGGTCTCGTCTTAGATTCAGGAGCCGTATGTCTATCCCATGCATGTTTAATACCCTCGCTGTATTACCCTCTACCACTTCTGCTGGGAGGCTGTTCCTCTTATCTAGCACCATCTCAGTAAAGTAAAATTTCCTTCCGTTCCATCTCAGCCTCTGACCCTCTAGTGTTAGAGGCTGAGATGGATGGTATATAACAGAAGATAACACACAATCTATCTGGACAGGAGGAAGATATTAGGAAATGTAAAGAGGGAGATGGTGCCTTATTGTGAGATTTAATGTTATTGTAACATTTTTTTTTCTTCCCGTGGGCAGGTGGTCTCATACCTCCAAACAACGAATAAAAGGAAGCTGAAGTGTCAGGGCAAGCGGAGCAAACGCCTGGCCAAGGCTTTGCTGAAAGAGGCTTCGAACCGGAACTGCTTGGCCCTATGGAAGGAGTACGCGCTACTGGAGTGGCTTCTCGGCAACTTGGACGATGCCAGGAAGGTGTTTGATGTTGCAATCGGTTCAGCAGGGGGCAAAGGGTTACAAGACCCGGAGCTCTGTGGCCTCTGCCTCCTGTACGCAGAACTGGAAGGGGAAAAGCTGGGGTGTCCGGACGGAGGCGCCGGCTCTCGGGCCGTCCACGTTCTGACGAGTCTTGCTGAAAGTTCCCCGTATGCTCCCTTCAGCGGCCCGGTGCAAGCTCTTCGCATCCTGAGAGCTCGCAAGGCTTACGATCACGCTGTGGAAGACTGCCTGAAACGCCCCCAGACGCCCGGAACGCGCTGTTTCTATGGCTGTTTTACGCTGTTCCAGTATCTCACTGTGGGCATTGATGCAGCTCTCGCTTTATTGGTACAAATCTCCAGCTCGTGTCTGCCCCCTGCTGCACACCAAGGAGAAGCGCAGGGCTCCCAGAGCACTCTGCAGGATATCGCGGTCATGCGCGCCAATCTGCTCCGGTACCACACCAGGGCCAGCGTGTACCCTCTTACCCCACTCAGAGAGGCTCTGATGGCCGCCTTAAAGCTGTGCCCCACCAACACGTCACTGTGGAGAATGTACCTCCAGACTGAGAACAAATTCCACGTTGCCAGCCGGGCCCGGAGATACCTGGACGGCGTCCGGAGGATGACGAAAGCGCTGGAACCGCTCCTGTTTGCCATACGGGCCGAACAGCAGAGGAAGGAGCTGATTGACTCCGCACAGCGGTAAAATAAACTCTTTCCTTTAAATATTTTTATATATTTTTTTTTTTCACCCATGTTTTTTTTACTACCAATAGTTTGTTTAGATGGATTCTTCTCAGTGCGGGGCTTTACAAGCTCACAGTTTGCCTGAAACACATTAATACTTGGCTGACGCGTTTCGCTCACGGCTATGCCTTGTTCTTGCAGGGTAAATCTGGTTGAGATTCACTCCGTCTTCCCGGAAACCGGTCTGTCGAATCGCATCAAGGCCCTGTTTGAACACTCGCTTCGCACAGAACACGGTTCCCGATGCCTGCTGCTGTGGCGCATGTACCTGTGCTTTACGGTAAGGGGGGGGATACAGGAAGATGAGCTTTACCCGTGTAAACCCAGAGAGCTGGTTCCAAACCCAAAAACATACCCAGGGCTTCTATTCATTATACTATGTGAGTGTTTCTATCTTGAACTAGACCTGTGCATCCGAATGTCCGAAAACAAGCAGAGACCCCAGAGAGCTCAGAATTTACGTTTGCATTTCGTTTTTTATTTTTTTTAAACTCTCACTCACTCTTATTCACTCTCTCACACTGTCTCTTTCGCACTCTCACTCTTATTCACACTCTCGCACTCTCTTTCGCACTTTCACTCTTATTCACTCCCTTGCACTCTGTCTCTCTCTCTCACGCTCTCTCTCACGCGCTCTCTCAATGTGTCCTTACCTTCCGTTTCCGCATCTCCTTTCCCACAACTCGTCTCTTCTTGTTCTTCTCTCTTCTTTCTTTATCCGCTTCTTCTTGCTCTCAGACCTCGTTAACCAGGACTCCCAGAGCACATCTGCAAAAGGGCGGAGCCTCCAGCCACACTTTGTCTCACGATTGGCCGCAGGGGGAGGCTGTCCCTGTGGCTCTGCCCTTTAGCGGACGTCCTCCGAGGGGCCAGAATAATGCAGATGGATTCACGGTGAAAAGAATTGCTTCTGCCCTGTGCTCCTGATAACTGTAACGGATTCTCTGTTCTTGTCTGTTCTCCTGGCGGCTGAGGGTCCTGACGGTGTTTTCTGTTCTGCTTCTGTGAAGGTTTCTTTGGGACATCGGGAGCGGAGCAGAGGGCTGTTCTACAAGGCGATACAGAACTGTCCGTGGGCCAAGGTGAGATCAAAGTTACTCTCTACACGGAAGGTGTGATCCGTATAGCTCGAGACCGAGTCCTGCTTACGCCTCACTCCGTCCTCGTACAAACAGACCTTCTTCTCCCTTCATCGATTTAAGATGTATCTGTACTGTATATCAGCGATTGGGTGAGAAGGAGCTGGATGAGGCCTCCCTCTGGTGGTAGGATATTGGATGGGGTAATAGGTGGAGGAAAGACGTGGATTGGCCCCACTCTGTGACTGGTATAACTCACCGGTTATTTTCAGTCCGATATGTTGAACTCATTGAGGGGACCTCATATCTACCGCGACTCAGGACTATTTTAAAGATATATTTTTGGGGTCACCCAATTACTTTATCGGTTCCTCTGCTCTCTCAGGTGCTGTATCTGGACGCCGCAGAGTATTTCCCAGACCATCTCAACGAGATCGCTGACCTCATGATGGAAAAGGAGTTGAGGATCCGGGTGCCTCTGGAGGAGCTGGATCTCCTTTTGGAGGATTAATCCGGAAACCTCCTTGACCTCAGAAAGAATTTATGTTATTTATATATATATATTTATATATATATGTTTTTTATGAGATCCTTAATTTTTCAGAAAAAGACCTAGATTGTTAATAAAAAATATTCTTATGTAAACGTCAGAGTTTTTTTTATTGATATTGGCCTGTGGGTACTCAATACTCATATCTTCTTTCCACCGGTGATATTATTGGCCATTGTTATGCATGTAGGAGTTTTCTTAATGCGCCCCCCGTCCCTGGGCGCCAGCAGCCTCCCTCTCGTTTAAGATATGCGCTCTCACGGCGTTTGGCCTCTGGGTATAATGGCAAACCTCGCCTTCACCCGTCCGGAACAGTCTCCGTGAGGGTCAGACTGCGAACGATCGGAGCGAGCGAGGACCGCAATTCTACTCCTTGGTGGGAATCCACATGGATAAAAGTCTTTTTCTCGCGACCGTTCTTTCCGTGTTGCTCGTGGGGTCTCTCCTAAGGGTCTCGTCGGTTCCAGGTGAGTCTGTTCTTGTGTCATGCGGACTTTGTATAGCTTTTGAGAGTGAGTGGCCCCCCTGCGTAATCGCTAAACACCCCCCGGCATGCAAATTCTAAATGGAAGACTAACAATGATATGCGTGTCAATAACACATCGCCAAATGCGACCCCATAAATATAAATAGGAAGCGGCTTTACACACAAAAGATACGGTTTGAGGGTGAAAATCTCTGCTAGTGATGTCATCCGGGGCGCGCCGAGCTCTAACGCTGCCAGTGAGGTCACAGGGTTCCTGCCGTCGGCCAGACGCTGTTTCTCTCCCCTCAGACGATGAATGTCCGGACGCTCTGCCGGCTCACGAGGACTGTGAATACCACGAGGTCTGCGAAGACGCGTCCTGCCTGTATAACGAATATGTCACCTGCCATTTAAATCGCTGCGGGACCTGCGAGGCCGTTTACAGCGGATACGACAACGTGACGGTGGATTGTAACCAGCGTGAGTGTTCTGCGGAATGCACCACGTGGTGCTCTACATCTTACTCTGTTCTACAGACTTAGTCTATCGGGGAAACTATTTAACTGCTGGACAGAGACATTTTTAACCCAGGCCTGACCTTTCGCCTATGACTGAAGGAGAGCTGCGAAACGCGTTGGGTGTTTAGCCCATTTATTATGACGTTTCTTGTCGCTTGATGTTTGTGTAACTGTCCGCTCTCGCCCTGCAGTGACCCCAAAGTGTCGTCTCATGCACCTTGAGATGCTTCACAAGAGCCGAAGTGGAGAAAGTCGGCCCCGACGCGGCCGGCTGGAGGTGGACAGCGTTTATGACCCCAAATGTGAAGAAAGCGGGGCCTTCAAGGCTAAGCAGTGCGACGAGGACTCCAACCTGTGCTGGTGCGTGGACAGCGCCGGCGTCCGGGTCACAGATAAGACCGGGGATGACCCAAAGTGCGACAAGCTGGTCCCGGTGCAGTGAGTATAACGCCAACGTGTCCAAGTGTCCTGCGCAATGTACGGCCGAGCGGAGGCAGGGTTACCGGTTGTGTTTTTTTACCTTTCAGTCTGATCCAGATCGATTTCGGCTTCAAAGCAGAATTTGCATTTCTCAAAGGGAGAGAGGAGGATCTGCGCAGGTGAGTCGGCTCAACGCTCCCTCCGCACCCATTCAGGGGCCGCTCCGGGCCACCTGTTTGCTCTTCTCCACCCAAATTGACCCCAAAGCTCTGTGTAATACCCCATAGGAGGCTTTTATCATTTCTCTGATGGTCGCGTGATTGGTCTGTTTCAGGAGTCTGGTCAGCAAAGTGTCGCACTTCATCCAAAAACCCCCACAGATCCTGCAAATAACAGTGAGTACTGAGTACCACCCGCATCTGATTTTAACCCTTTTGTGTTGCTCAACCTTGTGTGTCTTTGGCACATTTTTTGGTCTAAAATTAACGCGCACAGCATCTACGCAGAGGGTTTACAGTCGTCGTCATAGAAGCTGTTCTTAAAAAGAGACCGACGTGTCCTCTTTAGACGCCCATGGCATAGCAAGCATCTCTCTTCAGTAGATAAAGTTACAGTTGTATGTAAGAAGGGTCAGAATGTGGACACGCGGGGTAATAATGATGGTTGTGAATGTGTCGAGCGCCTCTCGACTGCCGTTAAATGATGTGCTTTTCCCGACGCAGGTTCATGAAGCCACGCACGATATCACCATGAAATTGTTTTGTATGAATGGAACGAAAGAGCTGGTCGACATCGCCACGGCCGCTTATTACATTGAGAGAGACGTACGTATCGAGTTGTAAGGACTCTGTTTTTTTTTGTTTTAGCCTGCTCTCCCGATAGCGTGACGTAGGGGAGCAGCAGCTATTCCCGAAGTTCCAAGTTGTATTAAGTTGACCCAACTGGGTTATCGGACGGTCACCGACTTGCCTCTTCACCCTATTATGAGATTTAGTTCAACCGCCGGTCCTCTCCGCAGCTAAAGCAGAATAAATTTGCCGTTTCCCTGGGCGGCCGCAGCCTGGAGGTGGATCGGGATTCCATCCGCGTTCTGTTCTTTGACAACGAGCCCCCTCGCATCAACATGAAGACCATCTCCCCCGGATTCGCAGCGATAATCATCATTATAGCTCTGGCCATCCTCACAGGGATCGCAGTGTTTGTAAGTATGGGGTGCAAAGGCAGAGCTACACAAACCTCGCCTTGCTCTAAAGCCAGGAACTATACTGTATGTGCTTCCGATACGTGCTTCACGTACAGGTATGTCCGATACGTGCTTCATGTCACCCTTAGCCAAACCCCTCCGGCTTATCTCGTAAACAGGTATTCAGTACTGCGGCGGGGAAGTTTAGCCGTACGGGATGGAAACTGGACTAATGTGTAAACACTTATATTAAATGTGCGGAATTTGATTCTCTTACAGGTTGTAGTCCAGAGAAAAGCAGAACAAGAGCGAATTCAGTTTGAAGTCATTGAGGTGAGATACTCCGGGTACATGTGTGGCTTTGGGCTGGTTCTAGGATATTTAGCTTGTGGTGGATGGAATAAATACAGAGGTCCCTAGCTTGGTGAAGGGTAAGAGCTCAGGGGTACATGGGCTAGGATTCTGCACCTTTTTCCAAATACTAATGACTCTAACCCTGCTCCTGAGACACTTCCCACGCTGAGCAGGTTAGATCATATAAAACTTATTTTGCATTAATATATATTTTTTTCCCCCCAGGGCCAGGAGCTGGGCGATTATCATCTGGCGCACAGAGAAGGCCTGCGCTACTTTTATGATTAAAATAAAGTTAAAGTTTTTCTTGTCTGTATATGTGATGTGTAACCGCTTTACCTGATAAAGCATGCGTTGATTCATTAAGTCTCTCAGTAATCACACAGATGGATTCATCGAATAGTTTTATTTTGAAAACGCTAATACTTAACACCAGTCCCAGCCGATAATTTGCTTAATGAAACACCCTTATGCCAGGTATCACACGCTGAATATTTACCCGGCCGCTTTTACAGCAGGCAATATCCGTTAACGGTGCTTCCACGGGGACAGGTAGGCTGGCTCAGCCGTGACTCTGGACGTGGAAGAGACTGCATGTTTTTCTTCCCACGTTAACAGAAAACCTTCCCCTTTCACATGAAATAAAAAAATATACAAGAAAAAAAAATAACGTTTACAGATAAAGCCCCTCGGGGGTTCCCTCCTGCTTCTTGTAGAGGACGTTTTCTTTTGATTTCTTGAAATCTTCGTTGGTTACTTTCATTCTCCTCTCTCTGAGGGCCATGAGGCCAGCTTCCGTGCATATGGCCTGCAAAGAGACATCAAGGTTATCAGATTCAGCCGCGTGAGGAGAAATAGACCGCCTGTATTAGTATAGCAGAGTTTGATGTTTGGCCTCAGATCACAGATTAAAAAACACACAAATTTAGTTCATATGGCAGGTAAAAAAATAAATAAATCAAACATCAAGCCGGGGTCTTGTGGGGACGTCCTGCTATTGAAAGGTAAGAGTCTTACTTTTATATCTGCCCCAGAGAGATCATCTTTCGCCATAATTAAATCATCTAAGGTAACATCGTCTGCCAGGGTCATGCGACTCGTGTGAATCTGGAAGATTCTCTTCTTAGTCTTCTCGTCAGGGAGAGGAAACTCAATTTTTCTGTCAATTCGTCCTGAATTAAAGGAACAAACAAAACCAAATAAGTATAAACATGGCGAATGAAAAATGAAGGATAGAAGTATACCCGGCGCCGTTTGCCAATGCTAGGTGGTCCGTTCGTACCTGGTCTAATTAAGGCCGGGTCAAGAGTCTCTATCCTGTTTGTGGCCATTATTACTTTGACGTCTCCTCTCGAGTCAAACCCATCCAGCTGGTTCAGAAGCTCCAACATGGTCCTCTGAATCTCGCGCTCTCCGCCGGAGTTTGAGTCGTATCTATAGGAGAGGACAGGACAATATACAGTGACCCATTCAGATCCAAGACAAGAAAAAGAGCCTTTAACCGTGTCCACTATTAATTTATAGATTATTTTTACTCTGCTAGTAAAACGGTATAAGACCAAACATTTCGATGCCCGTGGAAAGTAAAGTTGCCAATCACCTTTTTGTACCGATGGCATCGATTTCATCAATAAATACAATGGACGGGGCGTGCTCCTCGGCCACGCGAAACAGCTCCCGAACAAGCTTGGGGCCGTCTCCCAGGTATTTCTGAATGAGCTCCGAGCCCACGACCCTCAAAAAGGTGGCAGATGTTTGGTTTGCTACAGCTTTGGCCAGCAGGGTCTTACCTACAGATAAAAACAAATGCATCATCAATGGGGGCAGATCAATTACAACTAATTAAGAAATAAAGTATAATGTTAGAGCGTCAAAACAGGGATCTCCTGTATCCTTCAAACAACGTACCTGTCCCGGGAGGGCCATAGAGGATGACACCTTTGGGTGGCTTGATGCCCATCTCCTCGTAATACTCTGGGTGGGTGAGGGGAAGCTCCACAGACTCCTAATGAACACAATACCCAGAAAATCACCAGCAGTACCATACTCAATGCTTCCCCAGTGTAAGGAGTATGATAAAGCCATCAGATTATGCTACTAATACCCCTGCCCAAGCGAGTGTCACGGCAGGCCCTAGCATTGTGTGAAATGACTGCACGGCGCTAGCCTATAGTACCTTGATCTCCTGGATCTGGTTATCCAGTCCTCCTATATCCGCGTATGTTTCCTGAGGTGCTTTCTCTACCTTCATGACTGTCACCAAGGGATCAGTGTCATCCATGAGAACCCCGA
Organism: Sceloporus occidentalis; assembly: GCA_023333645.1. NCBI lineage: Eukaryota > Metazoa > Chordata > Lepidosauria > Squamata > Phrynosomatidae > Sceloporus > Sceloporus occidentalis. The sequence continues at coordinate 174,230 of JALMGF010000471.1, read as the reverse complement.
TCACAGCATGAACCTGAGAGAAAACAAAGACAGTATTAATCAGGTTATTTCTGCTGTTTACACTTGCTTAAGACGGCACCTGCCATGCACGAGAACCGGAAGATGTCCACTTATTCCTAGCATCGCCCAACCCTCACCTTGTGGTTGAGTAACACGGAGCATCCGGGTTCCAGGAGATCCTTGTCTACGAAAGACAGGATACTGACATAGTGCTCGGATCCTACGGATGTTGAAACTATAGCGTGATTATCATCAATGATCTCCTCCAGAGTGCCAACAGACATGGGGGTTCCTCGCAGGTCATCGACCTTTGACCTCTCTTCCTGCAAAGGTCATAAGAACAACATATTATAGTTTATCCTACTAACAGAGAGGACCCTTCCCTAATACATTCATCAGAATTATTTTCATTGTAAATGACAAACTTCAATTAGATGAAGCCGCTCACTAACTCCTGGCTGCGTCAGGACAAATGATTTGATCAATTCCTAATCACACAAGTCAGCGAAACAGACTCAGAGAGCATCCCCTGTCTGTATCACCTCCTGCTTCTCCTCCAGGGGCTTCATCTGTTCCTGGTTCCTGATGAACTCTTCCTCCATGAGTAGGTAATCTTTGATTCTCTCCAGTTTCAACAGCTTCAGTCTGCACTGCGTATGAGGAGTCACTGTGGGAGAAGAGAGGCCATGTATTAGACAACAAGGGGATATCATTGTTAATAATATATCGTTAAAAACTGGTGCAGTAAGCGGACAAAGGGACTGCTTTTGAAAGATAAACAGTAACCGAAATTAGCCAACTGCCAAAATCTGGGGACGATTCACTAAGCACAGTTCTAAGTACCCTGAGAGTTATTTGTCACACTTACCAAGGGGCAGTTTGCTAGCTGCATCTGGACCTTTTGTCTTCTTTTTCTTCTTGCCCACTCGGGTTGGTACAGGGGGCTCATATTTCTTCTTCTTGTCCTTAAATCCAATACAGATAAGTCAAAGTGCGTACAATATACAATACAAATACTACATTAGAATGGATAGTCTTAATGCATTTTAAAATACAGGGAGCTTTGGAGAACAGGAGTGATGGGAAACGTTTTGCATATCTTAGATTCAGGCTGAGTATAGCCAGAGAGGTCGGTTAATACAGAATAGGTATTCTTTTCCATAAAGAGCATTAACAGTTTTTAGAACAAGGTATTTACTAAACGGGTCCCTTTCATTTATTCCAAGAGATTAAAGAATAATACATTTTTATACCTTGTCATCTTTTTTGCCACCTCCAGGCCCGTGTCCGCCACTCTGACTTTGACCCTGAAATAAAATAATGAAAATAATCCAAGGTTAATGACAGACGAAGCATGTGCAAGCGGACACAATCCATCTCTTCTCACACCAATTGTCCCCTTAGACATTTTAGTTAGCACCACCAGACATAAAATAACTTCAGAAAGGATCTAAAACGTTCCCATCCAATACTGAAGCTGTCACTGTTTCTGCGAACTGCCCTATATAAGTGTGTATTTACTACGACTGGGGCAGGAGGCTGCTGGCTGTGAGGAAAGAAGAATGGATGAACTGGAATTTTATTCTGGAATAAAGACTTCCTATTCTCCGACAACAAGCAGGGGAAAAACAAAAACTTTCATATTAAGCCGGTTTAACGCAAGGCCGGGTCTCTGGCGTTTATTTCCACAGCCGGTGGAACCTAAACGGTTATTCTTTTTTAAGCTTGGGCGTGATTCTTGAATATGGGAAACACTGGCATGATAATATTTGGTTAATTTAAATGTTAAATAAAGTTTATTGACTAATAAAAAAAACTTGCTTTGAGCCCACGTTGTGCTTTTGATGCCCCCCCCAGTTGTATTTGTGGGTATCTGCCCCCAGTGTCCTGCGTTGGCGATGGCATGCACATACAGAACACGGGAGTATATACCGGGACGCATATAAGGGGGCATCCTAGTGACAGGTACTATATGTGTCTGGCACGCCTGCCACGCGGTGACGCTGATGTTTTAACTATTTTTACAAAATCCAAGGAAAAACGTAGGAGTACAAAACTTTATACTAAACATAAAAACCTTGGGCAGAATAAAAGCAAATGCCCCAGCAATATGTGTGGGGCAAATATCCCTCAAAGGATTATGACAATAATAAGAAGATATAATAAAAATAGTAATATCTTTATTATTAAGATAATACTACTACTAATAATAATATTAATAATGACCAGCAGGGCCCTTTGTGTTACTTTGAGCTTCTGTCTCTACAAGCTGTAAACATGAGATGATGTGCGGCCTTCCTGCTGGGTACAAGGGGCTTCTTTTGCCCCGAAGTAACCCTGACAGCACCCCTGCTCCATCACCCCACACATATAAAGTCAGGGTCAGAAGGACCCCGAATCCTCATATGCCCCCTCATACTGACAGAACGGTCAGTTACTGCACCATGGGCGGTATGTGCTACCGGGAGAGGAGGTAAATACACCAGCACGGTGAGACCGGGCTCCCCCACCAGAACAGACCCGCACTAACTGCCCCTACAGAGATACCCCCCGAGGAGGCCAGCCCTATTGCTGCCCCTTGCCCAGCAGTTCTACCCAAGGTTTAGAAAGATGCCCACTCACCATGTCCGCTGCTTCCTGCCGGCTGCCGATTCCGGAAGTACGTCACAAGACGGGTCCTGAGGAGGACCAGAAAGCCGGATCCCCGCCTTCTCCGCGAAAGGCAAAGGCAAGGGGAGCCAGCTGTTACCATAGCAACGGGGAGGCCGCCGCAGCTGGAGACTGTCAAAGCAGAGCGACAACCGTAGCTGCCACTTACCCCGGCTTAGTTCGGCCAGTCCCTCTTTGCCCCAAACCCCTGATGCCCCTCTCTCCTCCCCTGATGCCCCTCTTTTCTAGGAGGTCAGAATGTTTGCTGGGTATGAGGGTATCGCAGGGTTCTACAGCCCTAAAAGCCCCGATAATGTGTATAGAAACAGCAGGAAACGGCTTTATAAATGACAGGAACCCTCCCGGTATCCCACCAAACAATACATTTATAAGAAAATACTGTACTTTGTCGTGTCGAAAAATAAAACGTTCGTACTTTAGGGAGAAGCTGCAGGGCTGCAGTTTCCCACCCCCTCCATGGTCCTGCGATTCTTGCCACTGATTGGCTGTTTGAAGCATCTAACGTGGAGCGCTTTCTGTGTCTCATTTACATACCTGGGAACTCTCCGGTTGGTCGCTATGGCAATAAAACTACTATCCATGGACCGCCACCGCTCTGCTGCCGACATAATGTGTGCACGGGTCATGTGACGCTGTGACCCCACACATGTATACCTCACAACAGACCTACATCCATGCACCTCTCTTTTCCCTCCTGATGTCACTCAGGGAGACGGAGTCCCCTGGTTGCTATGGTAGCTGCTCCAAATATATAACTATGTCATGATAAAAACGGGCCATAGTTGGTAGTAGAGGGAATGGTTTTCTGACATATGATGTCATGGATGATGTCATAAGTGCCGCTCAGTCTGAGTACAGGAGATGTGTGCGGGACGAGCCCCGCTGTCATGGTGCGCTCAGCATCCCGTAATGCCTTTCATTTAAATCCCTTTAATTTGGTGAGTCTGGGCCCCCAATGGCTCCACGGCTCGGAACCCATAGGCTGCCTCTATCTTTGGCCTCGTTGAAGATCATCCCCATAAACATCAATTTGCAGTAAAAAGGGCTAAGTAGATACAGAATGTTATTTATGTTTATTAATATCATTTAAAGGGGAAGCAGCCAAGAATGATGTCATTTATAAAGTTCTCTACGACATTTGGAAGAATAATGGGGTTTATTTTCCCCGTTTAATTTATAAAGCCGTTGCCTGCTGTTTCTATACACATTATCGGGGCTTTTAGGGCTGTAGAACCCTGCGATACCCTCATACCCAGCAAACATTCTGACCGCCTAGAAAAGAGGGGCATCAGGGGAGGAGAGAGGGGCATCAGGGGAGGAGAGAGGGGCATCATAATCCGCACTAAAGCCCCCGGCGAAGTCCTGCCTTAGGAAATGAAGCGACAGTACTGAGTGTTCAGTTACTCCGCACGCTCAATGAAAAAAACGTTTCCCCAAGAAGAAAAGCCACTTTAAGTCTGACCTCCAAGGCGGCCATCAATATATTCACCATTAGCAAGCACGATCACTGCGATTGGCATGTGACTATTTTGGAACCTCAGGATCTGATGACCTCGGTGGTGTCGCCCTAGGGGACCCCAGCTCTGCATAGTCCGATGCTCTATTGGATAATCTGACCGGCATAGAACCACCAACCGGACTGTAGTAGCCAGCGCTGTGCAAGATACCGAAGCTGGAAGACGACTGCTTAGTGGGGTCACTTTACGTGGCCGTGCACGACTAGTGTGGCAGCTTCAACCACATGGAAGGAAGACACGAGGGACTTGCCTGAGCGGTAAGATTTGTTTAGTATGTAAGCATGTGGCTGATATCACCACTAGGAGGCGACCCTGGCTGCCCAGGACCCCTATCATTGTAGGGCTACTTATCACCCACCTGAAGCCAGAACCTGCCTTTGGGGTTTGCGAGCTGTCCGGCCGCACAGGGCGCCATGGGATCTGGGGTGCCAGGAGGCCAGGGCAGCGCCGAGGCGGGTGCAGGGGGTGTACAGTACCCAGGCGGCAGGGAGCGGAGGAGAGAAAGGGGCGCCGAGCGTTGCTCATGAAAACGTTCCCTGCCAGCCCTGCCTTGCCGCTGCCCTGACTGCGGTGGTCTGTCTCGTTCACAGTGCTTCATGCTGAGTGGCGAAATATGACATCATATCCTGCGGCTCAGCAGTGAAGCCCACCGCGGCAGAGCAACGAGACGGAGGCCTCACGCTCCCACAGATGGGGTGTTTGGAGACAAAGATGGCAAGTCTTATGCGTAAGATCTGGGTGCTGGTCAGGTTCTATGTGGGCGCCAGGGCTGACCTTTGGGGTGTGCGACCTGTGATCTGTGCCTGTAATTTGGGTTTATTTATACCTTTAATGCTGAGTTTATACGCGATTTCCAGTTAATCTGTACCTTTGGGTGTTATTCTGTCGATCCATACCTGCTGTGCTATGTTTTCATTACATGTTACATTATTTATATACCTGCAAATACAGGGTTTGTATGTCTTATTCAGTTGATCAATACCTGCAGTGCTGTTTGCATGTGTTGTTTATTTGATCTATACCTTCAATGCTGAGTTTACATGTGATTTCCAGTTGATCTATACCTGCAATGCTGGGTTTGTGTGTTATTCTGCTGATCTGTACCTGCAATGCTATGTTTCCATACATTATTATGGTATACCTGCAAATACAGGATTTGTATGTCTGATTCTGTTAATTTGATCTATACTTTAAATGCCGAAGTTCACATGCAATTTTCAATCGATCTATGCATGCAAAGCTGTGTTTGTATGTCTTCCTCTGTTGATCTATACCTGCAGCGCTGTTTTATGTGTTGTTTATTTGATCTATACCTGAACTACAGGGAGTAAGTAAAAGAGAGGTATGGTTTAGTGAATGGGGGGACAAAGGGACTCTGGGGATGATTATGGGGGAGAAGACCTCCTAATGTCACGATAGGGTCAGAAGAAGGGAAGACTGCACCGACTCTCACAGCCCCTAATCTGCAGAATTAGTGTGGCAAGTATTTTTTTGGAGTGGGGGGGGGGGTGATTGCATATAGGGGGCCTAAGGAAATGCTTTTTCAATATTTAAAAAATGTTTCTTTTACAAAGTTAGCTGAAGGTGTTTGTGTAATTAGAGGTATTTAAATGACTTGTTGCTCCTCTAATTGATGACTTCATTATGTTCTTCCGACGTCACACGGATTCATAGAACTCACCGGCAGATTCAGCTCATCTAAAGACTCCAACCTTAATCAGTCCTCGGTCTCGTCTTAATTCTTCTTGGCTTCTGTTTGTAAGCAAAGTGCGGGACGGGCTGTTGTGCTCTCAGGAAATAGTATAACGCTATGAATTGCAGTGTCTGGAGTATTGACAGTGCTTTGTGATAATGCGCCGTTTGATGCATTTTGATGCATTCTCGTATGTTAATCCGACTTTGCTGGAAATGCAGTAAACATAGACCCCAAATACGTCGCCTCTGATGGCCGCATATTAACACGACGCATGTTCAGCTTCTTCACTTTAACTAAAAATCTGTTTTTAAGCCGCACGTTTTCGGACACATTTATACCGTAAGTGACCCGCGAACGCCCGTGGAACCTGCTTCCCTGTGACAGTAACCGATTCCCTTTACGCTCTGAGCGTTTATCGATATGTTAATTGTCTGCTTCCTGGACAACCAGCCAACCAACCAACCCGCAAACGATCTCAGAAGTTGAATTTTCCACCCCATGTTTTTTTCCCATTTCTGAATGACCACACTGAACACAAAATTATGGGGGGGGGAAAGGGGAAGTGGAATTTTCTTAACGCCTAACTTAACAACTAACTTAACAGCTTTTTTAACAACTAACTTAACAACTAACTTAGCATCTATCTTAATAGCTATTACAATAGCTTTGTTCAGTTTCTAAGAACAGTCTCTGTCTGTAACAGTCTGATTGCAGTCTCTTATCGAGCTGATTGTTCTTTAGCAGCCGTGAGAATCTTCTGCAAAGCTTTTTTGGTCCGCCGCCCGTTAGATGTCACGGTTGTGTACATCTCTTTCAGTTTGTCAATGGTGTTTTGTGGCGCGGCCGTCTTTGCAGGACGTGCGGGCTCTGTCTCAGGCGCACGGTTCTCACGCTGCATTATAACCGCACGCTGCGCCGGCCGCGTCCGCGGTTTCCGTTGCGCAGGCTGCGTGCCAGGTGTTCTCTGCGCAGGCATTGTCCATGTCGCCCGTTGCGCAGGCCGCGTCCGCGGCTTACGCTGCACGGGCATTGTCCATGCCGCCTGTTGCGCAGGCTGTGTCTGCCGTGCGGGTCGCACAGTTGGTCTCCGGCGTGTGGGTCGCACGGTTGGTCTCCGGCGTGTGGGTCGCACGGTTGGTCTCCGGCGTGTGGGTCGCACGGTTGCTGTCCGGCGTGTGGGTCGCACGGTTGGTCTCCGGCGTGTGGGTCGTACGGTTGCTGTCCGGCGTGTGGGTCGCACGGTTGGTATCTGAGGTGCAGGTCGCGTGGTACTTGCTGGCCGTGTTGGTTTTGGCCGCAGTGGAGCTTTGCTACCACTCAAGCTTGGGGTCCCAGTGGCTTCCTTCGGCGCAGGAGATGGGGTTCCCATTGTCTTCAGGATCCACTCGCGGTAGTATTGAGTGTTGGAATACACTCCTGGCTTTTGGGATTTTCCGCAGCCCTGACCCCAGCTTGTCACTCCGATGACGTTATACGTGGAGCTGTCCGGGTCCATGCACATAAATGGTCCTCCGCTGTCTCCCTACAGGAGTAAAGTATAGAGGAAGGTTAATGACACTTTTCCTTGGTTTGTAACAAACTGCAGCCTCAGCTGCGCTTCCCCAGTAAAAGCTCTGCGGTTTATTCACTAAAGAGCGAGTTGGCCGGGGAGTTTCTAAAAGCGGAGCCACAGCCACCCGATGTCTGGATATAATGACCGTTCTGTGACACGGTGGCCTGAATGCCAGAATAATCCCCAGAACATGACATGGGGGCCCAGATTGTCTCTTTGGATCTATTTTTTGCTATTATGTCCTCTAGCCCCAAAAATCCACAAATATTTGTATCCAGTCGTTGTAAGCGCGCTCCGATATCCCAGGGTATGGTCATAAACCTCCCCGGATCTCTTTGTGACTGGTTTAACCCATCTTCATTCCAACTCGTATAGTCTTCCTCGTCTTGGTGGCACAAACAATTTCTACTATTGTCCTAGCGGCGCATGTTCCCGGGGAGAAGATTTGGCACAAAATACCATCTCCAACAGGCAGATTTGGTTTTATAAACCCCCTCAGACATAGAGATTTGGTTTCTTACCTGGCAGCTATCGATGCCACCCTCCTCGTAGCCGGCACAGAGATTGTAGTCGTGGACTTGTCCGTTATACCACTTCGAGCCGTTGCACCTCTCCAGAGGAATCTGGTTGACTTTGGCCTCTTGGAGGATATCTGCCGTTTGGATGGCTGTTGAGACATCAAAGATTAAACTCATGAATATCGCTGGCTGCCGGACGCACAGACGCCAGCTATGGATAGGAGAAGAGTGACTTAAATAAACTAATCATGGAGTCCATGTAAGAGTGGTGTGTGTGCGGCTGAGTGTGGCGGGTGTGACTGGGAGCAGTTAGTGGGGTGAGTTTTGGTGAGTTCAGTGTCTTTGGGTTTACATCTGTTTGGCTAGACGCGCAACGACCCCCTTCCGGAAAAACTATTCCCCGTTTATAACCCCAAGAGGAGAAATCTCCCCTGTAAAGGACACTCACATTTTTCTTTGGTGACGCCCCAGCCGCTGATGAAGCAATGATCCATGGCGTGAATGTCCTTGGTGGCGCTCGGCAGGCAGGCCGGCTGCACGAAGTCGGTGTATTTGACGGTCTGGTTCAGCTTGATCAGCGCCACGTCGTTCCGCTCAGTCCGAGGATTGTAATGCTCGTGCTGAACGTACGAGTCAATAGATCTGATCTGGACGTCACTTTGCGATGGATCCGACAGTTGGAATCCTCCAAGTATAATTTGCCATTTGGAAACGAGCCTGGATGATGACAGACAGACAGACAGACAGACGTTAGCGGGAATCCATACATTATCATTCTTATCATAAACGCATTGAGCTCTATTAATCAAGAGGAATTCCGGGGCAAAGATGTGAAATCGGTACACAAACAGGAGATGTAACATTAACCAGGCAGAAGCTTACAATGTAAGGCGTGATGGCTTTGTCAGGTTAGAATAGTGAGGGTAAAGCGAATGATAACATTTCTACCCCTCACAATCCCATTATGCACAGCCACCATTCTTACCCCCCTCCCCCATCCTTACCTCTTCATGGTCTTGAAGCAGTGAGCCGCTGTTAGGACCCACTGCTCATCGATTAAAGTCCCTCCGCAGGAGTGGCGATGTCCGCCTCCGGAAGGCACTTGGATGCTGACCAGCCATGGCCAAGCACCAGGCTGCGCATCTACTCCTCCAACGATCCGCGAGCTGCCATATTCTGACATGAGCGGGCGTCTGCCGCAGACTGAAAGAGAGTGACAAAAAGGGGCAAAAATCAACAAACCGCGTCGGACGAGATACTGTTATGTAAGGCAACGACAATGTGTTTAATATATATATATATAAAGACAGAAGAAAAAGGGTTAAAACCGGTATGGGGCTCGGGGGAGTTACAGGGCACCTGTCTGCACTACACACAATAGAAGCATGGTTTAGTGGCAGCGATGTTGCTGGGCGGTGATGGATGGGAGTGATGGGTGTACTTACTGTTTGAGTCAGATGGATGCAGGGCGGTGAGGATCAGAATCATTAGAAGTTGGATGCGATTTATCTGCTTTGAAGCCATCGTTGCTCCTTCACTTCTACACTGAACTACTGCTGGAATGTCAGGGCCCTTTACAGCCTCCGTGACATCATCACCTGTTGTGATGTCATCTGTGTATTATGACATCACAAAGGCAGCAGGTGCAAGGAGCAGGGGGCTGTATACTACTGGAATACTAATACTAATAATATAGATAATAATATATATATAATAATAATATTAATCATAATATATAATAGGTAATCACTGTTATATTAAAGAATATACAGCCTGTGCGGGCCTATATCTGCTGAATTAACCCTTTAAGGGTGAAGGCTGTTTTATCCTTTTTTACCCTCTACGGTTGAAGGTTTTTGAGCCGTTTGCAATGTATTTTTCAGCCGGATCTTCCTCGTCTCCCATTTATTTTACCCACAAAGGTTATATTAGGTTTTTTAGGACATGCAGGGCTTCTGAAACCGTCCTTATAACGATCATTTAGTAACAACCAATAAAATGAGAATCCTAAAATAAACACTCTTACATCATACATGGAGGGATTAGTGAGGTCATCCAGTGACTCGGATGTTAATGATAATGTTATCTATTTGGGTGAAATTAACTCAAATTCCCATTTAAATCCAAGACAGGATGCTGTCATTCAAATTAAAAAGGGTTAAAACCTGTATGGGGCTCGGGGAGATACAGGGCGATACTCCTGTCATGCCCCTGTCTGCACTACACACAATAAAAGGATGGTTTAGTGGCAGCGATGTAGCAGGGCGGTGATGGATGGGAGTGATGGGTGTACTTACTGTTTGAGTCAGATGGATGCAGGGCGGTGAGGATCAGAATCATTAGAAGTTGGATGCGATTTATCTGCTTTGAAGCCATCGTTGCTCCTTCACTTCTATACTGAACTACTGCTGGAATGTCAGGGCCCTTTACAGCCTCCGTGACATCATCACCTATTGTGATGTCATCTGTGTATTGTGACATCACAAAGACAGCAGGAGCAGGAGGCTGTATTCTAAAGTAATACTTATAATAATAATAAAAGTAATAATAATAATATTAATAGTAATAATATATATAATAGGTTTTCGTTGTTATTTTAGAGAATACACAGCGTGTGCGGGTCTATAGCTGCATTGTTAACTCTTTAAGGGTGAAAGCTATTTTATCCTTTAAGGGTTTTGAGCCGTTTGCGATGTATCGATCAGCTGGATGTTCCTCGTCTCCCATTTATTTTACCCAGAAATTATATATTACTTTTTCAGGACATCCGGGGCTTCTGAACCCACCCATGTAAAAGGTCAATTAGTAAAGAAATCCCCCCCCAAAAAAGCCCAATAAAAATTACTAGAAACACATTTTATTTTTAATAACGATTTATAAAGATTGAAAATGGTAAAACCCCGACACATATTTCAGGATTTACTCCAGTTTCCGAAACTCCTCCAAATACCGAGGATTCTAATTTTTTTTAAGGCAAAGTATTAAAAGTTTTTAGAGATTTTTAAAATGTGATCATCTGGAGTTCTGGTCCTGGTGGAGGTTTTATTAAACTCTTCCGTGTCGTTCCTTCCTCTCTGAGTTTTACGCGCTCGCGGTCGACCAATCCTGTCATTATTTCTGTCGGACGATATCGCGGCACAAATATCTGGATTTGACGCAAAACGATCCTTGTCTGGAGCCGTCTTTCTTTTTTTTTATATTCCTGGCTTAATTCAAATATCAGGCTGGCATCATTACGTCATTAAGTAGAATCTTAAATGATATAAAGTAGAAATTGATTAAGAAGCATCCAGGCGCCTGACATTAGCCGACAGCATGTACGACGGGTTTAAAATCATCCATATTTATCATAAAATTGCTGATTCGCTGCTTTATTTGTAGATTAAAGCACCTCATTTTATCCCCTGCGTGTTTATAAAACCATCATTAAATACCCCGCGCTGATCGGTGATGGTCCGACGGGTGGTGGGATCGAGTGGCGTCAGCAGTTTTGCATTCGATCCGTTTATCTTTATCTCCTGATCTCTGCCGCGCCCGGGATAGCGACAGCCATCACTGATCTCTATTCACCAAACGCTTTCCTTATGAAATGAAGGATAATTATCTTCTCCCAGCACGACTCTGCGGTTATGACTGTCTTTACGTCAAAGCTGGCCACTTAATCAACAAGCCAGCGGGCCTTCTCCTCCAGCGACGTGCCACGGAAACGCAGCGTAAGTAAGTGCTAAATACTGAAAGAGCCTTCCGTATACAGTAAGAAGCATCCGCAAAGCCGATCGCATGGCAGGGAGACCATTAACTTACACTAAACCCAGGATCGGAAGCACTGTTTAGCATTATTATTATTATTATTATTATTATTATTATTATTATTACCCCAACCAGAAACCAAGCTGCTCCAGTTTCCCAAGTTTCTCAGCCACTGGGGATTTATTATGATTTATTATTATTATTAATCCGTCCCTAGCTAGAGACCAAGTTGCTCAGCCACTAGAGACTATTATTATTATTATTATTATTAATCCCCCACAGCTAAAAAACAAGTTGCTCAGCCACTGGGGATTTATATTATTATTATTATTAATCTCCCCCAGCTAGAGACCAAGTTGCTCAACTGGGGACTTATATTATTATGCCTATTATTATTATTATTAATTATCCTCAGCTAGAGACCAAGTTGCTCAGCCACTAGAGACTATTATTATTATTATTATTATTATTATTATTATTTATGCCCCCCATCTAGAAACAAAGTTGCTCAGCCACTGGGGATTTATATTATTATTGTTATTATTATTTTTATTAATTAAGCCAGGGACAAAGTTGCTCAGCCACTGGGGATTTATATTATTATTGTTATTATTATTTTTATTAATTAAGCTAGGGACAAAGTTGCTCAGCCACTAGAGACTATTATTATTATTATTAATAATCTCCCCCCAGCTAGGGACGGAGGCAGAATGGGGCTGATCTGCCGGGAGGTTCTAGGTTTTCTAGGTTTTATGTGTTTGTTTGTCATTTGTGGATTTCACACTTTCGGTAAGAAGATGCTTTTGGATAATGTTTGATCAATTGTTTGATTGAAGCCACCTGAGCCAAGAGTACACCACGTGCCACGTGACCCGGACCACCGGAAAAAAACTGGAAAGGCTCACAAGTGGTTAAATTGTGAAAATAGAGCTGTCCAGAGACCTGTAAATCCCGATTAGCCAGGAAAGGATTTAATGATTCCCAACAGAAAGAGCCGATGCATTCTCTCCATCCTTCGTGTTCTTCCAGATTGATGGAATTCATTTGTTAGACGTCTGGCTGTTCTGAGCAGTTTCCAGACTTGTGGCTCGTTGAGTACGGAGCTGAAGGGAACATTACTCCCAGGGGCCACAAACACCGGACAGACGTTCGCTTTTGCTGCTTTATTCGGGGACTGCCTGGCAAGCCATAAAATGCAATGATGACAATTACTTCCACCTGTCATTGTGTCAAATTCGCTAAAACGTCTTCTGACTCGCGGACGCCGACCATTTCACATAGAAACCCAGAACCTGTCGGCGGATCGGCCCCCGACGGCCTGTCTAGCTGCTGTAAAGATTAGATTCAGGAGCCATATGTCCATCCCATGCATGTTTTAATTCCCTTACTGTATTACCTTCTATCACTTCTGCTGAGAGGCTGTTCCACGTATCTACCACCCTCTCAGTAAAGTAAAACTTCCTTCCATCCCATCTCAGCCTCTGCACCTCTAGTGTTAGATTCCGGTCTCTTGTTGTACCTTTTCTCCTCCTTTGAAGTAAACTTCCCCCCTGCCCTTTGTTAAATAGGCCAATAATTAGGAATCCATTCAAATGAAATAAGTAGAATGTTCTGGAATACAAGAATAGCCGTTGCATGAACTCTCAGAATGACATGACCGTCACCCGCTAGCTCTTACGTCCACATATTCAATTCTTTGGCCCCCAACTGGACACCTTGACCGGCTCTTCTGAATTTAATAATCAGCTTCATATTTAAATAATATATATTTTTAAAATTATTATATTATTTTTTTTTTTTTAATTGTCCAATCAAATCTGTCAACTCCAATAAGACTTCAAACCTTACTTGCTCCTCTGTCTTGTCCTGGGCCCTGGGATTTATCACGCTTTAAGAAACAAAGGGTTAAAGTGATTTTTATTAATCTTCCAGGCAATTACGCTTTACTGTCTCATCCGGATCAATCATTTTAACTCGTTACAATCGTTAAAGTTGCCGTCGGTAACACGAGAACCTGTTTAACAGAAATCAGCAGAGCAGAAGGCAAATATTTAGCATATCAATTACCTTAAATATCTCAGCGGGACGCGGAAATAACGCTGCCTCGGCCAATAAATCGAACCCGTTAGTGTTTTACCAAAAAAGTACATTTCCATCTGTTTTATTATTCTTGCACATTCACATATTTCCATACAAAACGAGCCTCTCCGTCCATAGGGGTTTGAGCCGAGCGAGCAGATTTTAGGAGAGATCCCGTCAAGAAGGTGAGAAGACATAAAAAACCCCATGGAATGTGTGAATCCTGGAAAAAAATCTAATATAGGGTAATTTGAGGGTTTCTGGGAGAAATTGAAAGTCCTACCAAGAAATATGAAGTAGATACAATGTAACATAAAGCAGCAGAAGAATTTATGGAAGGATGCTGGTGGGCTCATTGCCCTCTCACCCTCGGTTCCTGGATGAACATTGTAACTGTGAACACCGGTGTACCAAGTTGCTTCTCCGTTGCCCCCCCCCAACGATTATTTCATCTTAAGGGGCTGGCGGAAGGTGAAGATCCTCCACAGAAGGGTTGAGTAGATAGGAGGTCAAAGTCTGGAATTCACAGAGACGTGTTGGGTGGGAGGCTGGAGACACAAACTGCCCCAGAGGCTCAGTAGTTGCCCATAAAACCCAGGAAACTACCCCTGCTAAAGATCATCACCAGTCGGTGAAGGTAAAAGATGTGGCCCTCGCTAGTGTGGTGGTCTGGCCCAAGTTTCTGTGGAGCTCCTTGGAGTCCATCCATGGTCCTTGATGAAGAAGACTTGCCTGCTAAAGTCAATCTTCACTGTCTTCTTTCTTTCTAGAAATCAAATGAATAAAAAAAAATAATACATTTCAGAATCTGGATAGAACATCCACCCGGGGGTCCCCGTTTCATTAATTTGTGGCCCTAACCACATCCAGGACAAAAATCCAGCGTTAATGGAACATTTTCTGTGATGTGTTTTACTTTCTGTCTATAAAGATTGTAATTTAAAGATTAATAAAACATATTAAATATATTAGTCGGAATCAATCTTTGCCACATTTTCCCAAAGCAGAAATTACTAAAAAGGTGCAAATCGCATTAACCTTGAAACTCCGATTGGACGATACATGTACGCATAAAATCAGAGCCGCCGCTTTCTCGCAAACAACCATCTAACAAGCTTAGCGGAAAAAAAAATGAGATGAAGAAAAGGCTTTGGTGAGAACTTTCTTCTCCCAGATAACAGGGAAGCTGACGCGAGTTCTAATCATCTCTCCGAATGCGTAATTCCAGCCACATCGCGGGGTCGACGTGAAGCCTCAAAGCAGCCAAGAACTCTGCGGTCGGCGGGAGAAAACCACCTGGTTAAAACATATAGAAAAGGAACAGTTTACAATGTATCGCAACCTCGAAGGTCTTTGATAAGTTTTAGAGGACCTCTGACCCACCTGTTCTGCTCTTTAAATCTTCCAAATGATCCTGAGCAGGATGGGGCAATAACTCCAGAGGACCAAAGATGGCCGTGTAATGGTTCCACCTGGGGCTCTCCTCTTTTTGTGCTCGGTATTGTCATTTAGCTCCACATGGCTTTATGTCACATTTATGAGATAATAACTCAGGGCAATAACTCCAGAGGACCATTTATGAGATACGGACCGTCAGTCCCATCTTATTACCCTGTTTTTGCAGTAAAAGCTCCAACTTTGCTCGTTTCTTGGTCTTGCCTTACCCCTGCCCGATACGCGCTCCACGCTGATGATCTTCTGAGGCTGGAAAGTATTTCTCATGGCCCAGGTGAGCTCCGGTTCTGAGAGCTTCGCGCTCTTCTAATGATTTATTTATCGGCAAACTTTCCGAGCCTCATTAGATGAATCGCTCAGAACTCACAAAGGATTTTCAAAAGGTCGACGCCTGGTTCAAATATCTGGATTCTTGTAGCATTACTTTCAGCCGGCTTCTAATTAAACTTAATTGCCCCCAAGCAGGGCATGAGCTCTGGTCAAAGACTCCAAATCCATTTGATTTTGTTCCTGAACAAATTGGTTAAGCGAGGACCTTCTGAGCCAGCCCTCGAAAACTGTCATCTGGCCAAAGGTTTAGGATTTCATCAATTAATGTCTAATCAAACAAAATGTTGGTTTAATTTGGGTACAAATACGAAAATTACTCGATATCGCATTTCTAGGTATGGAGCTTCTGTGTTTTTTTATAAGAAGGCCGACTTGCCAACAGAGCCGCCCCGGTCAGAGGGGTAGATCTTCTCTTGCACCGTATGCTTTGGGGTTCTCCACAGTAACGATCCCTTGCGTTTCAAGGCTGGAATACGGGAATACCAACAATCTGCTGGAAATGTTTTCCATTCCCTTTGATTCACTGTGACCTGTTGGCACTGCCTATGGGTCCCCAGGTCAGCCACGCTTAGCTTTGGTGGGTTTCTGTCTCCCATTTACTGTAATTTAAAAGCTTCTGGAACCCAATCTGATGAAACTTCCGCTGGTTTCTGCTTCAATCTCTCCTTTTGAAGCTGTCAGACGGCAGACACTCACGCCATCCTACGAGGACCACGTATGGTTTATTTACACTCTCTGCTCTCGCTCACGATGGCGGAACGCGAACCCAGAGAGACAGCCACAGACAGCCGGTCACGCTTCAACCAAGAGTTCCCAAATAGAAACCCAACGGGAACCAAAACTTCATCATATTATATATATATATATCACTTTACAGCGGGAGACCCATTCATTGCCAAGCACATACGTTATGGGTAAATTCCTCTTGATTTTGGACTCTTTTGATGACAAGGAGCACGAAGCCCCTCGGATATTGAAATTACGTGACTCTGGCATCCCCAAATCATGGAGAATAATTGGCAGCCCCCCAGGATCGGCCGACGTCACTCACACATCATTAGCACCTGGCTGCGAGGACCGCTGGCACACTCTGGGGCAATTTAACGTCATTTTATATTTAACAATATGCTTAATGCACGTCATTTCCCCAAATAAACAAGTTATAATTAGTCTTTTAATTAAATCAAATTACTGCTTCAAATACAATTTTTTTTTTTCCTTCTGTGCCTCTAACGCCTCGTTACCAGCCAAACTTTGACACAGCCGGACACTGGTTGTAAAACGGGACAGTTGGGAGGTATGCTTATGGTTTTCTTTTTGCACCTTTCCACAAGTGATGTTTCATTTAGAATAATGTAAAAAAAGTCAGATTATTTAAGGATAGTTATTTATCATTTATATTTTGTATATATATATATATATATATATATATATATATATATTGCTAGTAAAATATTGTTCTGTGTGATATAATTATAAATATTATTTATTTTTTATATAGTGCCAAAATATTCCGCAGCGCTGTATGTAACATTGTATCCCTTTAGCTATTACATCAGGCCTGAAGTGTATATATGTATATATACCGTATATATATATATATATATATATATATATATATATATAAATTTTCGGTCCCTTCTGATTTAATGATTGTATCTGGGGAGAAATTCCAATAAGATTTTGATGATTTTGTCCGTCAAACGATCCAATTACTTTTTCCTCCTTTTATCTGATTGCAAAATGATGAAATCCTTCTGTGTTTATCGGCCACGGAAATATACAATTAGCATTTCATTCTTTTTTGGCTTTTTTTGCCCTTGCTGCGTTAAGGGGCACCTATACTCCACATTTAATGCAATCACCCCCCTTTCTTGATGTAGAGTGCTAGCTCTTTAGACCAGCTTTCCATCCTAGCCTTATTTTAGGGTTTTCTGCAGGTTGCGCATGTACAGAATGCTTTTTCAGAATGTGACATACCTCCCAAGTATCCTTCTTTAAGCAGCACAGTCCCTCTATTGGACCCCATTGAATTCCCATCTGGGACTCCATCTTTTGTCTGCGTGTCGTTGTGTGTGTATGAGTGTTACAGCATATATTAATGTTTATTAGCACCCTGAACACATTTTTTTTTAAAGAAAAACCCCAAATTTTCCATTTTGCTTTTGTTTTGCAATATTTATGGATCTCAGAACAAAAGATGAAACTTCAGCATTTTCATAAGCCACACGCTATATAATGACCATTTTTTTAAGCTTTTAAATGCCCATTTCTGCCATGAGCCCAAATAAAATGTTTTTCTGGTGGTTTAAGGTTTAACGGAAAATGGAATGGTTCCTGCTGGCAGAGAGTCGCGTCGCTTCGGCAAATTAGAGGCAGGAAAAGGCAGAGGCCAGAAACCAGAAGCTAAATAAATTGTTTATTTCTTCAGCAAAAAGTTCTAACAAAATCCCAACAGGAGGCACGACGAGTAATCAATTCCTGCAAAAAAAAACCTGGATACGCAGAACTGCGGACGCAGGGGGAGTAATGAGCGCAGGCGGTAAACACATCGCAGTCAGTGGGACTGCAGCACATCGGATCTGCACCCCCCTCAATGCAGAGAAGACTATATATATATATATATAGGTGGTCAGCAGCATCATGTACAGAATAGATGTGTCTGGGGGGGACGCTGATATGGCAACCCTAACCCAGCCTGGCAAGGGTTGCAGAGGAAAGACATCAATGCATTGCCTTGTAGTCCATCTCGAGATTACTGGGTGCTCCTCAGCATCAGAGCTCACAATGCATGGAACGTCAGCGAGAGATGGTGGGACCCTAAAGAATGGCTATAATGTCTACTCGACTTCGGGAGGGTCCCCATGCATCTTACTGTCCCCCATGCATCTTACTGTCCCCCATGCATCTTACTGTCCTCCCATGCATCTTACTGTCCCCCATGCATCTTACTGTCCCCCATGCATCTTACTGTCCCCCATGCATCTTACTGTCCCCCATGCATCTTACTGTCCTCCCATGCATCTTACTGTCCCCCATGCATCTTACTGTCCTCCCATGCATCTTACTGTCCCCCATGCATCTTACTGTCCCCCATGCATCTTACTGTCCCCCCATGCATCTTACTGTCCCCCATGCATCTTACTGTCCTCCCATGCATCTTACTGTCCCCCCATGCATCTTACTGTCCTCCCATGCATCTTACTGTCCCCCCATGCATCTTACTGTCCTCCCATGCATCTTACTGTCCCCCCATGCATCTTACTGTCCTCCCATGCATCTTACTGTCCCCCCATGCATCTTACTGTCCTCCCATGCATCTTACTGTCCTCCCATGCATTTTTTTTGGCTGCCCCAGGGCCCATATCCTTTATTTTATGGCTTAGCCCCCCGGTCTGGACATGACGGCCACGATCGCGTATCTGAACTGCAGTCATTTCCCGGCGCGAGGGATTAGAGTGCAGGCGACAGGCAGTTATTAGATGCTCCGATAACTCTCTGTGTTTATCTAATAGAGCAGAAATAAGCTGCAGGTAACGGCCGAGGGACTCCAGATGCCGTACTCGAGCCGGAGCAGCCTTTCCTCTGATGTGTGGGGGAACCGGACTGCGAAGGTCCGATCGGTACTGATGGAACCTAAAGGTTTCATCATCTAAGTAGGATGTGCCATAAATCCACAGAAAAATGGTGGAAAATAACCCTTCACTTCTCCTGCTTTCATCTGATTCTAGATGTATCAATCCCAGACATTTTGGAAATTCCATAAACAAAGTTTTAATAATAATAACAATAATAATAGTAATAAAAATAATAGTAGTAAAAATAATTATAAAAGTAATAGTAGTAAAAATAATTATAAAAGTAATAATAATAATAATAAAAGTAATAATAATAATACGTGTTTTTTACCAAAAAATGCAGAAGAAATTGCCAAAAATGTTCAAATAATGAGAGTGATTTTTCCAGTTTTTTGTTCCAAAATAGATGAAATTAGATTGTGTTTGCAAGGTTTGCAGCATCTCTGGATATATTATTTTTGTTTTTAGCTCCATATTTTTGTCTGATACATTAGGGACCTTTTTCGAGAATCCAGTCCAACGATAAACGATATTCCAGAAATCAAGAAGATAACTCAACGTTCGAGAAGCCGGATCCAGAGAGAAGTCAGAGGCCAATGTGACGTCCAGAAGGGATTTTCTCCTCTTTTTGAGGGGTTTCAACTTGTTTTTTTTTTTCCTTCTTCTGGATCAACAGCGAGGTTGAACTTAATGGTCTGTATGTTAGAAATGTTCTCGAATAAGTATTTTTTTCCAGCTCGCTGTGACTTCGGAGAGATCTTGATCCATTGAGGCGTCCTGAAGAACTTCTCATATGATTGTGGGAGATTCTGTATCATGTAATTTCTAGATTCCTGCTTTGTAAATAGGACCAGATCCCATAATTTTTCTAGATTAAAATACTGATTACCATAACAGTTAACTCTTAAAGCGCAGCACGCGGTGTCTAGATATAGACGTCTTTGTCTGTTTGTCAGGAGCAGAATGTTCTCTTGCTGGTGACTGTAATACCCCAGGGGTAACTACTGCCCCCTGAAGCGGAACATGTTCCAGAAAGCTCCCTCGCCGCGAGGAACGTTAAATAAATGTGCGCTCGCCGCGTTAACGGGATAATTTTGCAGACGTCGCTCCGGGTGTTTATTGCGGGGAAATTATTTAATTTTAAATGACAGATCGCTGTGAATGGAAAACTAACGGCAAATGCAGAAAAAAATATTTTTGGATACTTTGTAACGAATGCTCCGGAGCCGCAAAGACCACGGAACCATTAAGTGGGGACCCCTGTGGATAATAAACTCTGGGAAGGTTTAAATTAGCGATGCCCCAAAAGGGTCATTTCAATGGAAAGGATCCCTACCATATCATTCTTACCCTCAAATTCCAGATTCATTCTAGATAAAGCCTGGATAGTGTTCGTTAATATCACGTCATTCTTACCCTCAAATTCCAGATTCATTCTAGATAAAGCCTGGATAGTGTTCGTTAATATCACGTCATTCTTACCCTCAAATTCCAGATTCATTCTAGATAAAGCCTGGATAGTGTTCGTTAATATCACGTCATTCTTACCCTCAAATTCCAGATTCATTCTAGATAAAGCCTGGATAGTGTTCGTTAATATCACGTCATTCTTACCCTCAAATTCCAGATTCATTCTAGATAAAGCCTGGATAGTGTTCGTTAATATCACGTCATTCTTACCCTCAAATTCCAGATTCATTCTAGATAAAGCCTGGATAGTGTTCGTTAATATCACGTCATTCTTACCCTCAAATTCCAGATTCATTCTAGATAAAGCCTGGATAGTGTTCGTTAATATCACGTCATTCTTACCCTCAAATTCCAGATTCATTCTAGATAAAGCCTGGATAGTGTTCGTTAATATCACGTCATTCTTACCCTCAAATTCCAGATTCATTCTAGATAAAGCCTGGATAGTGTTCGTTAATATCATGTCATTCTTACCCTTCATAAGTGATCTCAAGTTCTAGATTACTTCTAGATAACGCCCAGATAGTGTTAGTTATTATCATTATTTCGCCCTCAACAAGGGATGTGAAAATCTAGAGCATTTCTAGATATAACTAGTAAAGTGTTAGCTAAAATCACGTCATTCGTACCCGTAATGAGTGACCTTAAGTTCCAGAGTCTTTCTAGATAAAGCGCGGATCGTTAAGCACTTATTTGGGCTGGAATAGTAGATAACAGGCAGTGAAATCTGCGAATCTCGGGAGTCTTTTCCACTTATTTCACTCTTTAGTCGTTTCCTTGGCGACAAACAATTTTATTATTTTCTGCAGACGGCGTCAATTTATTTGCTTTGTCTATAAGCTCTCCTTTTCTTTATCATAAAATGGGATCAATCTGCCCCCCCTCCCCATCTCTCCACTTATTTAACCCAAGAAGAGCCGGAGTGGGGGCTGGAGGGTATAGATTTCGATCGCCTCTCCGTACGGAATGTTCTAGGCTCAAAGTTTATTATTGATCGTCGCATAAAAGTTTCTGGAATTGTTGTTATTATTGATTTTGTTGTATTGAACGGAGAATTCATTATTCCTACATAACCTCAGACGGGGAGGAATTATCTTTACAGCTCTAAGGTAACGACGTTATAAGCAATAAATATGAGCTTTTTATATACCGGGGGAGCAGTCATTTGAACTTCCTGTTCCCTGAAATATTCGGAACGCGTACCGGCGGAAAGCTCTAAACACCTTTAGAAATGTTCCCGACGCGTTTCGTGATTCTTTGTTCTTTCTGAGACGTTCTAGAATTTCTGGAAACATTAAGATAAAAGCGGCCAATGTATGCGATTGTCAGAAGAACGTGAATAGCCGATCCGCCGGAGCCCCTTCATTCTGTTATTAAAGGCCGTTCACCCCCCAATCTCCCGCATTAAAATACCCCCCATGCGTTTATCCTTATGGAGCTAGAAAGATCTAACTGGAATTTAGAGAGACATCGTCTTATTAACCTGCTCCTTGTGTGATTAGAGAACCGCGATAAGGAAACGCGACGTCGCACCAAACAGCGGCTTCACCTCCGTCATCTGAACGATTCTTCTCTAAACAGAAGACGAGACCTTTGATAACCTTCAGACCCCTAAACCCGACTCCTGAGCTTCCTGGGAAAAGAATTCTAGACAGAGCCGGCGGGACGATTATTTATGAGTCTCCAATCAGTTTAAAATAAAGCGGACACTCGGTCCCACCCCACGAGATAATGTGGCCCCATCCGGCCCCCGTCTAGTCGCCCGTTTCTCCTGCTGTAAAGACTCAAACCTTAATCAGTCGTTGGTCTCGTCTTAGATTCAGGAGCTGTATGTCTATCCCATGCATGTTTAATCCCCTCACTGTATTACCCTCTACCACTTCTGCTGGGAGGATGTTCCACTTGTCTACCAAGATATACAAGGTTTTTTTTTGTTCATTATTCATGTTGCTCTCCTCGGCATTGATTCACTTTGCATCGCAGACACTTAAGATGAGGTTTCCAGGGCTCTATATGAAGACGCACATCTGTCAGTCGCTCGCAGCCCCGATGGTCCCGAGTGAGCGGCGGAAAGAACATCCGATGCTCTTTAATTTCAATGTTTGTCCAGTCCCCCCCGAGCGGAGACAGACGTCCCCAGACAGCCAGCATTCACTGCTTAGTATAAAGAGCAAATCCGAGGCAAAGTGCGGAATCCAGAGCACTTAGCGAGAACATTCCATTGGTTGTCATGGTAACTGCTCCACATTAACACACCGTATTTTTTAGCACCCGGAATATTTTCCAAAATCCCCTCAGTCTGCGGTTTGTGTTTCTTGTCCGTTTAATAAACGTGGAGAGAAGGAAATAAAATAAAGGAATTTTGCTATTGGCTGGTAGTTATTTTTTTCTCTCGCCCCGTTATTTCACCCCCGTAGAGCTGAGCGAAGGAGGTTTATTCGGCGATAAAATATTTATTTTCACATTCTGGAAAAATAGACTTTTTAACAGGCAAACACAGGCTGCAAACGTTCATTTCACATAAGGACCGTCCTGTTGTACAGCGCTGTGGAATATGTTGGTTCTATTTAAATCAGTAAATAATAATAAATAATATTACATGTGAAACTTCTGGAATTTATTGCATTCCCCCCAAGTGTTTCTCTTTTTTGGGGGGGGGGCAATTTGTCCTTTTTTTTTAATCCAATAAAATATTTATGAAAATACGTAAGGCGTAGGGTTGTGTAAGAAAGGGACCTTTCATGGGATCGTTTGACCTTTAATTAAGAAAAGGGTTAAATGAGGGGTCTGCGGACACCCCCCCCGGCTTTTTGATGCCACGTCCTAATCCTTTTTGGATAAAAAGTTGTTGAGCGAGACGAGCTTTAATATTCCCCATCTCTCCTTGAGGTTCTGTGAGTGGCCCCATCTGTCATGGCCGACCTCCCCCTGGCTGATAGCCTCTCACGCCGCAATCAGAGAGAGTCGGACCCCCGGATAATTTCCATTTCAATCAGCCGCTTTGGTCTTGAAGAACCAGCCCAGATGGGATCTCTCAGCTCGCCGGCGGTCCGTAATTAAGGAAGGCGGCTCGTACTTAGCGCTGCTTTTCAATGAGGTCCTTCGGGACGCATCGAGTGTCTTGCGATGTAGAGGCTGCTCTGTAAACATACATCGCCCTTCCTCGTATAGGGGCTGCGAGAGACCCCCGGATACAGCGCTGATGGAAGCCGCTTCAATGACCCTTCTCATCAGGGACGAGTGGACCTCCGCGCATATAAGATTATAGATCGCTCGGCTAATCATCTAGAATGTGCGAACGGCCACGTGGAATGATTCGCTAAAATGAATACGTAACCATTGAGAAAAGTAAATGTACAACCGGTGGATATGAACGACACCTAAACTCACCCACGGGGCAGGCTGGCCGTTCATGGTCAGAGAGAGACCTAGGAGGTTTCAAGGGTAGCAACATATAGTCTCGAAAATGACTAAAAGTCACAATGTGTGGATTATAACGATGTTTGTAAATCTGCAGTAAAGAACATTAACAACTCAGTGATTTCTGTATTCCATTGAAACCCAGAACCTGCCGGCAGATCGGCCCCATCCGGCCCCCATCTAGTCCCCGTTTCTCCTGCTGTAAAGACTGAAACCTTAATCAGTCGTTGGTCTCTCCCATCCTCTCTCTCTCCTCTCCCATCCCCTCTCTCTTCTCTCCCATGCCCTCTCTCTTCTCTCTCCCATCCCCTCTCTCTCTCTCCCCCTCTCTCTCCCCATCTCTTTTTTCTCCCATCCCCCCTCTCTCTCTCTCTTCTCTCCCCATCTCTCTCTTCTCTCCCATCCCCTCTCTTTTCTCTCCCATCCCCTCTCTTTTCTCTCCCATCCCCTCTCTCTCTTCTCTCCCCATCACTCTCTTCTCTCCCATCCTCTCTCTTCTCTCCCCATCTCTCTCTTCTTTCCTCCAGATATTGAGATCTCTCCATCTCTTTATGAAACATCTCAATGTAACCCGTATGAAATTGGCCCCTTATCTTAAACACTCGGAAGGTTAACGAGACTCCGTGTTTTATGATAAAATCACCAGGCGCGGGCTCTTTATTTCAGAACTTTTTTAATGGTTAGAAAAATAGCATCTCAACTTTTTGCACATTACAAACCATGGTTAGTAGCGGAAAGGACCGGATCCCCCCCCCCCAGGATCATCCGTATGACCCCAGCGTTACCGTGCAGGGGACACTGGAATTATGTTCCTGTTATTACCCTCGCGGCTCGAAATCAACTCCTGGAAGTTCATGAGCTGTTCGTTTCTCCAAAGTAAAATATCACCTGTGTTATAATTAAATGCCAGAGGGACTTGGACAGCCGGTAGCCATGGAAACATGTGTGACATCATAGTGGTCAGAAAACATTAATTTGTACTAATTAGTGAATTTTCAAAAAATAACTTATTGAGATTCTGAAACTTACAGATGGAATCTAAATGAGTTTTGAATAATCTTTTGAATGCTTCTGGGGCATCATCTATGTAACAGATTGTAAGCTCTTGAGACAAAGCTGTGAAATTGGTATTTATTACACAGAAGATCCTCAAGATTCCACCAAAATATATATATATTTATATATATATATATATATATATATATATATATATATATATGTATGTCCTTTTCTGTGATCTGCTCATATAATGCCCAATACATCCAGAACGCTTTCGAGGTCATTAAATGCCCCTAATACTTGTTTTTGTCATTAAACGAGTTATATAATTATTGTCAAGTTAAATACTTTCTCCACTTGTTGGTAGAGGGGGAGGACGTGCGCCCCTCAAACCGAGACCTGATATTCTGGTGACCCTTCCAGGAATTACTGGGTAATTTAATAGGGGGCATCATGACCAGCTTTCCAATGGAGAGGAGAGAGAACAATAAGGGCGTTTATTATTTTTTTAGGTGAATAATATTTTTTGGTAAAACTGATTGATAATTTCCATTTGGATAGGACGGCCCCTCTCACCTCTGGGAAAAGCTGCCTTTATAGGAGATGGAGACCAGAGACCACCAGCTATAGGGCTTCCCCGCACCAAAGGAAGATAAAGGGTTTGGGGGGGGGGCGATGTTTAACATTTTCTAAAGCTGAACGTCCTGTTCTGGCTCCTCCCGTAACTGCAATAGAACACAGAATTGCTCGAGCTGAGATTGCTTCTTGAAACTAAACGCTCCTGCATGTCGACGCATGTATTTCCATTTTCTGAAGCTATATTTGAGACCTCTGCAGTATTAGAGCGGCGTCCCAGCTGGAGCGAGAGTGTTCTGTTTAATGGATTCCACGGAAAAACTACATATTAGTCTGAGCAGGAGAGCGTGCATCGTACAGAGACATAAACATACCGGGGAAATCAGAAGATTTGCCCCTGAGCCTCAGGGTTTTTACCCCAGTCTCAGGGTCTCTGGGTGAATGGGCAGATTCTCAGGGTCTCCAGGTGAATGGGTAGATTCTCAGGGTCTCCGGGTGAATGGGCAGATTCTCAGGGTCTCCGGGTGAATGGGTAGATTCTCAGGGTCTCCGGGTGAATGGGCAGATTATCAGGGTCTCCGGGTGAATGGGCAGATTCTCAGGGTCTCCGGGTGAATGGGCAGATTCTCAGGGTCTCCGGGTGAATGGGTAGATTCTCAGGGTCTCCGGGTGAATGGGCAGATTCTCAGGGTCTCCGGGTGAATGGGCAGATTCACAGGGTCTTCGGGTGAATGGGCAGATTCTCAGGGTCTCCGGGTGAATGGGCAGATTCTCAGGATCTCCGGGTGAATGGGCAGAATCTCAGGGTCTCCGGGTGAATGGGCAGAATCTCAGGGTCTCCGGGTGAATGGGTAGATTCTCAGGGTCTCCGGGTGAATGGCCAGATTCTCAGGGTCTCCAGGTGAATGGGCAGATTCTCAGGGTCTCCAGGCGAATGGGGAGATTCTTAGGGTCTCCGGGTGAATGGGGAGATTCTTAGGGTCTCCAGGTGAATGGCCAGATTCTCAGGGTCTCCAGGTGAATGGGGAGATTCTTAGGATCTCCGGGTGAATGGGGAGATTCTCAGGGTCTCCAGGTGAATGGGCAGATTCTCAGGATCTCCGGGTGAATGGGGAGATTCTTAGGGTCTCCGGGTGAATGGGCAGATTCTCAGGATCTCCGGGTGAAAGGGGAGATTCTCAGGGTCTCCGGGTGAATGGGGAGATTCTTAGGATCTCCGGGTGAATGGGCAGATTCTCAGGGTTTCCGAGTGAATGGGCAGATTCTCAGGTTTATTACCCCAGTTTCAGGGTCTTGGGGGGGGAAAGGGGTAGATTCTCAGGGTCACACAACCCAGAGCTAACTCCTGATTTAATGCTTTTGTTGCTTTTCTCTATATTCCATTTTCTTATAGGAATTGACCCACAGTACGCACAGGGAGTTATATATAATATTTAGGATAAGGCTTAGCTCCCTTTAGTTGTTCTTTGGGGACCTAAGTGCCATTTAAATAAATTTTTTATTTTTGAGAAATATTTGGATGTATTTATTTACTTTGTTATAACAAATTGATTCCCAAGGGTGGCTTTTAAATATTTTTTACTTGGGGGTTCTGTGAATACTACTTGGCTGTTGTGCTTAGAAAGGTTCCCGGCGTGCACAAGGACTCGGCGGTCTTTGTTTTAGCCTGGGGAGAGGGGATCCCATGAATTTTGTATCAGATCTCTATTTGTAATAAGCTCCAAAGCTGTTTTACAGAAATTAATTATTAAAATTATTTTATAGTCTAATGAATAATTAAACCATGTCCACAGATTTTTTATGCTATACTCATTAATGTGAAATCCCCAAGGGTGACAAGTTCTGTTGAAAAAGAACATCATGTATCGAATCCTTTATAAAATGTATCAAACCTCTCTGCATACTTATACGTGGAAGCCTTTCTTTATACGTCTAGCGCATTGGTGGCGGAATACGGGCCACGTTGGGGTGTAAGGGGGTGAGATTTTACTATGTCTTAACTATGTCTTACTATGTCTTAAAAAAAAGGCCAATCCCACCCGAAGCTCCAATTCCCAAATCCTCAAATTTCAGCCGCTTACCGCACAGCTTCCCGATCGGCATTTATCGAATGACCCTACAGAATGCCGGAATGCTGCCTGTGAATATCAAACCAACCTGCTGGAGTATGAGCACATGATGATGATGTCATCAAAGTCTCCAACTTAAACCACCAGCTGACAGACCATGAACACCTCAGACCCCAGAAACGAGGGTGGAAAGAGTCTACGCGCTGGTTGGCAAAGAGACTTAATGAGCAATGCAGGTTCTACACCTGGAGTAACATTCGGCACATTATTCTACTCCGCTCCGTCCCCTCCAGCACCGATGAACGAGGATTCACGCATTCTGCAAAAACCCACCATTTTTTTGTTTCTGACAAATTTTTTTCAATCTTTCCTGCCCAAGGATTTTCACCGGTCCACACTAGTTTCTGCCAGTCGGTTATTCATAATAGCTAATGCTCCCACGCCACCCGAGAAACCATTGTGTCTGGAGCTCCCCCCGATTTGTCTCGGGCAACCGTTGGCCGTCTCCGAGAGCTGCTTCTGCATGATTGCCAACGAGACTTTGTTGGAGGCCAGGAAGTCCTTCATGGAGATCATCTCTCCAGACATTCTCCTCCCGTCCGTTTCGCTCTCGTACACGCCGTCTGTCTCTATGGAGATGTTCCGTCTAGTTCGAACATTTCCCGGCATAACCACGTTCCTCCTGGACCTGAACAGTTTTCTTTGGCATCTCAGGCAACACCTGCATTCTAGTTTCCTAAGTATCCAGTTGACGCATTGCTTAATCACTATGGAGATAACATTAAATAATGAATACATACAGCAGACCCCCATGAGTATAAATATAAAATTACCCAATCGGTAAAGTCCCTGGCTCTCATATTTGGCTTTTTGACTACTGACCATGTCCCCAAAACCTATAGTGCTGAAGGCAACAAAGCAGAAATAAAGTGAATCGAAGTAGTTCCATGCTTCTATGGGAGAGTACATGGCGGAAGCGCAGCAGGATATGATGACGGAGGCCACACATAGAATCACCATCACATAATACACGGAAGGTTTCCACCCGGCGAGACTGTCCACCTCTGAGTTACCAGAACCCCGGCGCGTTTCAGGAGGTAGGCCTTCCTTCCTTCTTAGCTGCCTCTCGTGAAAGGACTTCATGATGTAAGCGATGACCGTGATCAAGCGTTCCAGAAAAAGGTTAAAAAACAATATGGTAGCCGCGCATCCAACGAGACCGTAGAAGATAAGGAAAATTTTCCCTGCTACTGTGGCAGGAGTCGTCATTCCAAACCCTGGAAGGTATAAAAAGGAAATTGGTTTAGGAGAAGACGGGCGAGACAATTGTCAGAACAAGAGACCATAATCAAAAAGTGTGTTTCATCTGATACAGAGGACAACAGACTCTACGGGTTTTCCAACAATGACATTTTCCACTTTTGTTAACAGACTGAATGGAAAACAGAAATGTCAAATGGGACAAAGGACCAGCGCATTTCGCACAAATATAATTTGATTTTAGTATCTGCTATAACAATGTACAGATCAAAAAATATTTAGAACACCCGCGAAGTGTACCAGCTGCGTCCAACGTCTACCTTTTTGGATTTGTTTGAAAGATTATAATTGGGGTTGTTCTAATTTAAAAAAACAAAAACATGATCACAAATTATTGTTTGCATTAAATGAAAGTGAGATGAGGTGAGTGTTGCGTTACTTAGTCTTGTAAGTTTAAAGACCTCATATACTGGACAAAGTACCCATCGTGATATATTGTTTGTAGACAACAACTGTTTTGGGTCTACTCGACTAAGTGGCGTCATCAGTACATGTAAGGGTTAACTCAACTGACCATTTTTGAATCCAGTCTAATGCACTTGCATACACCCGCAAAACAGCTCACAGATTCACTAATCACGCAAGAGCACGTGACTTTAAATTTTGTGAGTTAGTGGCGAGGGCATCTGAGTTCAATGTGAACTTGCATGTCCTCGTCTTAACTCACACAACACCTATGGAATTAAAAATAAACAAAAATAAAATAAATTATTATTAATAAAATTATTGTGGGGCAGGGGGTTGCAAGGATTAGATGAAGAGATGGAACTACTCATTGAACTCACATGCGCTCGTCTGTAACTCTTGATCGTTACAACAATCCCTTGGGTTAATAACAATCCAAATAAAAATCAAAATTCCATTTAAACCAAAGATCTTTTTGACACTTTTTAGTTCACAAATTCATAACTTCTCTAAAGCCAAAACGGCTCTGACATCAAAATACTGAAGGCGAAAACATATAAAAGAAGCTGCAGCGCAGCATTGTACCCAGAACGCTAATTATACCAGGGCTGTGTGACCTCCTAAACACTCTAATGGCCTTGACTAGCCTGTGGGCCATGATGTGTACTTCATACGACTACTCTGTACTTTTTATGCATGAAAGAGGGAGACAACTTCAACTATTGTAACCATATTAACTTAGAGACCTCCGTGTCCTGAAAGCTTCTGATTACTGGTCTCCCATTAAATATCGCGTAACGTTTGTGCTACCATCGATCCAAACTGTGATTGCCGCCCCTCCGTTAGCCTGCACTGATAACGTGCATCCAGACGCAAGCACTTTAACACATTATCCATCCGCCTCCTGTACATTTACTGAGATTCCTGCCTAAGCCCCAAGTGCCTTTACATAGGAGTATTAATGACCTGGCACCCGAGGGTTAATCTGTGTCTCCTCACCTCCCAAGATCACAGGTCCGTCACCCTCAAGGTGTCTGCAATTCCCCGTCTCCTTTACCGAGTCCTCTCCATATAACAAAGCACCGAACTCACAGAAAATTAAGCGTACTATTAACCCTTTGAATTCCCCAAGGGGGTAACGTTATACACAGCATGTTGGTAAATAATTAGTTAATTAGTCTGCATGTCCCTCTAATTAATGGCTTTTTATTTCATGATACCCAAGCGGGGTTAACGAGTTTTATGGGGGATTAGAATGTTTCCGGAGCCGTGGGTTTAACAAGCTGCATTTCGTGCCGATTTATCGCCGTATAGCGGTGCGAGAATAAGGAGGGGTATAAAGAAAACATGAAACGGTTTGTGGTTTTCGGGCAAATTAACACCTTATTAGCGAAACGAATATAAAGGTCTCTGAGGAGGGTCCATGTTGACTTTTTGGAAGGCTTAAAGTGCTTTGCGCCCCCCTCCACAACCTTATTATTCCTGCGTCTATACGAAGAGCCGGAAGTCCTGTGCGTTTCACAAATATAATTAGACCTAACGAGGTTATTATATATAATTAACCTTTACGGAACTTTTGAACCCCTGGCTATAATACAATAGAAAGTGCCCCTTAATGATGATTTGGATCCTGGGAGGCATTTATTGAGAGAAAAGATTAGTTTGGATTAATAGCACATTGTGCGCTATGGATACCGTCCCTCGTACAACATCCTTATATATATATATATATATATATATATATATCCCCCCAACACACAAAATAAAAT
Organism: Sceloporus occidentalis; assembly: GCA_023333645.1. NCBI lineage: Eukaryota > Metazoa > Chordata > Lepidosauria > Squamata > Phrynosomatidae > Sceloporus > Sceloporus occidentalis. The sequence continues at coordinate 143,057 of JALMGF010000471.1, read as the reverse complement.
CATAAAAATATTAACATTTTAAAATTAATTATTAATACAAATATAATGAAAGATGCCTTCGAAAAAGATCTGCCCCCAGTCAGGGCAGGGTACAGATAACGGCCCCGAAGCTGCTACAGACACCCACTTAAAAACTGTGGGTGGGGTAAAGGTGAATTGGGTGGAGCATAGTAAAATGGGTGTGGCGTGGGCAGATATGGGTGGGGCTATCATTTAACCACACCTACAACCCAGCTATCTAGGCAAATGCATAATTTCTTTTTGAGTGAGTGCTGCGTTTAATGCGGGATGCAGCGTATAATTACCCGGCCCCAACCAATAGCAATCAGCGTCATCCGAGCTTCATAATGTAAATTCTTCTAGAAAAAGGGGAAGAGTCCGCCTCTGAATCACAAACAACATGGATATAAAACCTGACTGTTACTAACGGGGTCTCGGTGCATCCTGTTAATTAGAACGCCAATTAATGTCACTCTCTACACGTATTATGAACGAAACCAGAACGAGAGGCAGACAGCGGAATTACCCATCAAAGGATTAAGAAGGTCTCGGGAGGTCTGTGGTTTACATTATTCTGCCTAATGAAAATCTATGGCGGAAAGGACTTCATTAGCATTGCCATAAAGCATCAGCTCAGTGAGGTGTTTGAGCCGGGAAAGTCACCCAAAATATCATACGACTGACAGCAACGGCGCCTCCAGGTCTGCAGATAAAGGGAGTTTATTGGGACAAAAATTAGATAAGAGCAAGTGGGGGGTTGAAGTGTAGTGTGTGTGAGTTGTTGAATATAATGTGTTTATGTGGTGTCTGTGTGTGTAGCATGTTGCGAGTGGTGTATGTGGCTGAGAGTGATGTGTGTGTGGCTGAGTTTAGTTTGTGTGGTTGAGTGTGTATGTCTAAGAGGGGAGTGTGGTGTTTGTGTGTAGTGTACTGTGAATGGTGTAGTGAGTGTAGCTGAGTGTGGTGTAGTGTGTGTGTGTGGTTGAGATGTGATATGTTTGAGTGTGTGATCTCAATAAGAACAATGTGTGTTGCTACACTGCACTCGCAGAACTCCGTGCCACCATATCCTGAGTTTCTATGATAGGACGCGGACGGCAGACGAGCCAAAGGGTCCTTTTAGTGCTGTTTAGCTGGAGGCCCCTAAAAATATTTTTGGATCTGCAGGTACCATCCTGCTTTATGAGCCAATCATTGATCTAGGTTGTCATGCACAATCATGGATGCTATGTCTTCTTTTGCTCATAAAAAATCATTACAATGAACTAGACGTGAAATCCTCTTTTCTTGTCTAATCAGCATCCCAATTCAGCTTCCCCCACGATAAAGAGGAGAATTATTACAGGATCTGCTGATGAACCAGTAGAATCTTTTTGGGGACGCGATTAATGGAATCTCTGTGTGTTCCCCCAGGTGTCTCCTGCGTACAGACATATGCCGCTCCGGAGCGTGTTCTGGAGTTCTGCGAGTGCAGATGTTCTGCTTACGCAGGGATATTCCTGAAGGAAAACATGTCTCCAAACCCGGAGGGACTCGAGTCAAATAACAAACTCTCATTTCACTCCGACTCCATCTTTATAGTAAACATTCGTCCCTAATCGTTCCTAACACATAATAATTATCCTTCCGCTTACCTTCCCCGAACCTTACCCTTTCCGAGCAGAAGTGGAGTCTGGCACCGGTACTATTGCAATGTTTAAAGACAATGTATAGAATTCTGAGTTTTAGGCTTTGTTTTGTTATTTTTGGAACAATTGACTTGGCTCTTAATTGGATTTAAAAGGGACAAAAAAACATTGGCCTTCAACTTATGTTTCCAGTCGTAGAATCTAGACTACGATGGCTCAAAAATGCTACTATATTAAGCTTTTTTTTTTTTTATAAATTTTGCCACTTGGAGCGCTACAAAAGTATCTTTGGAATGAACCACATGAGACAATGTTATCGTACAACTTTCTACAATGTATCAATTTCCTGTACAATATCGTTTCCCCAAAGAATCCTGGCACGGAGCAACGACATGTAGACATGAGCAAGATTTGTCTGAATCATTTGTGGGCCATTTGGTCCGGCCGGAAGTTAGGGGCATTTCTAATTCGGGAACTAAATTCATTGCTTGGTGCCCCAAAGTTGAACCCAGGGCAAAATGATTCCGCTTTGAGTGAAGGGTTCGGGAGAGGACGTCACCGGAAGCGCCACCATATTGGCGGAAGTTCCCGCTGCGTTATGGGATGAAAATAGCAGAAGAGAGAAGATAAAAGATGAAGAAGTGGTCAGCAGAGAAGGAAGAGAAACATTTAGAGAGTGGACGAGAGGGAGTGTGATAGAGTGTGATAGAGTGTGATAGAGTGTGGGTGAATGCGGGCCCACGTATTTCGGACTAAAAATTTTAGTTTTTTTGCTTCGTTTTCGGCCGCTTTGAGGAAGTTCTGGCCTCGTTTTCGTGGCTTCGTACGAATTTACCAGAATTCTGTAGTTTGCATTTCGTATAAATCTGAATGCACAAGTCGAATGACAAGTGAGAAAAAAGACAGAATTGGTGAAAACGCTTTTGTCCTTTGATACACTGAAGCAAAATGTTGGCAAATATCCGCAAACATCCCCAAAATGAATTTTAAATGAAGTAGTAAAAAAAAAAAAAAACAACAGTAAAAAGACAGTTTTTACCAACTTATTTATAATGACTAATATTTATTTTGAATTATATTAATATAGGCATATGTATTGTTCTCTTACATATTGAGCAAATGATCCTCAGCAGATCTGTCATTGTATTCTTTCCTCCGAATGTTTCATCGCATTAAAAACAGCACAGACTCAGAAACAAAAGTGTTTTCAGTTTCTATGGCAACGACCTATCAGTGGCTGCTTATGTGTCACATGATAATTTAGCATTCCCTGAAGAAATATAAATGACGGCAGAATTTAAAGTCATTAAAGGATTATTCCTGCGAACGGCGGTACGAAGTGGGTGAGAAAAGCTCTTCGAAATCATTGAGAAACATTAATACAGAAGACGAACGGGAATAAGCCTGAGAGGGATTACGGGGTAAACGTATAGAATATTTATATCCGATTAAACTCCCAATGCAAGATTAAAACGGGGAATGAAGACAAGAAACGCGGTATATGTCAGAGAACGGGGGGGAAACTGTTGGGCGAATTACGAGGAAGAATAATTTGTTCTGATCATCGAGAGAAGATCACGACGAGATGCGGTAATAGCTCCGCAATTTAGTGAGAGTTGAGCAATCAGGGCTATTTCCCTTGATGGAGTACGAGGGATCGGTGAGCCCCCCCCCCGCACTCACGGCGAAGAGAATGACATCTAATACCATGAATATATGAATAAATATTCCGCGGCCCACCTGAGCCAGCCAAGTGTAACTCAGTGTTTTGCATCATTCTCCGCCTTTATAAAGCATTCTTTTTGAAACCCTCGTTATTGAATTTTCAAAACACGGAGAAAAAAAAAGAAACGAGAGACTCCGAGATATGAAATCCCCGCGAGCGTTTTACACGCTAACGATTCGAGACGCGGCAGAGAGGAATAACCCCTTCACGCGATCAGAGCAATGATGGTTATTCTGTAATTACCACCCCCCCCCCCGCCCCCCGCACCACCCAAACAATGATCAGGATGTGATATTTTTATGCGACCTGGCGCTTTACTTAGGAGGATTGTAGTGTTTTAGTTAGGCTTCCGAGGACTTTCTGACGCGTATACCTTGGGGGGTTCAGTAATTTGATGCTTTGGAGCTGTTTGAATTTTCTACGGTTATCAGTTTATGGTTAAATCCTCACCGATGATCTTCTGGATGTTGGGAAAATGTAACATTGTACTGGCGGCAGATCGGCCCTATCCGGCCCCCGTCTAGTCGCCCGTTTCTCCTACTGTAAAGACTCAAACCTTAATCAGTCGTTGGTCTCGTCTTAGATTCAGGAGCAGAAGGCAATGGCATTTGTAATTCGGGGCGAGGCAGTAGCCCAGATGTCACCCAATATCCATCATAACGTTAACGCTGCATGCTGTGGGCCAACAGACATGATAATGTGAGCGTCAGGCAGAGGCACTTGAGGGGTTAAGGGGATTAGCGGGGGTCCTTGAGTTTGTTTTTGGAGAGCAGGTGTCAGACGAGGCGCGCATGAGCTCATTGCACTCCTGAGTCACGGTCTCATCTCCTGCAGGTTTGACGCAGGATACTTCTCTCCGATACAATCAGCAAAATCACGTCTTGGGGAAAAAAAGCTCAAACTGAAGAAAAGCAGAAAAAAATGATGTGGAGCCGGGTGACCCCATATCTGAGGACAGAGATTTCTGTTTGATTTAAGACAATAAAGTCGCACAGAATACAAAAGTCAGGAGGGGGCGGCTCTGACCCCGCATCCATCAACAGAGAAATCCAACTCCCAGCACTCTAACCCAGGGCCAAGGGCCTGATTCCAGGGGCCCATAAACTGTCTGAGTGTGCAGTTGAGTGCAACGTGCTTTTGCGACTGAGTGTGGTGTCTGTGGCTGAGAGTGAAGTGTTTGGCTAAGTTTAGAGTGTGTGGTTGAGTGTTGTGTGTATGTCTGAGAGTGGTGTGTGTTTTTGCACGGCTGAGTGTGGCATTCTTGTGTGGAGTGTGCTGTGAGTGGTGTAGTGAGTGTGGTTGAGACATGACTTATATGTTTGAGTGCGTGTCATCTCAATAAGAACAATGTGTGTTGCTATCTTGGCTCAGAGTTGTATTTGTGGTTCAGTCGCCATCAGCGTGGCTGAGGGTTATCAGTTAGCTTGTCTCTATGTGGCAGGGATGTCTTACTGAGAGGACGGCAGATAAGTGGAACAGCCTCCCAGCAGAGGTGGTAGAGGGTAATACAGTGAGGGTATTAAACACGCATGGGATAGACATACGGCTCCTGAATCTAAGACGAGACCAACGACTGATTAAGGTTTGAGTCTTTACAGCAGGAGAAACGGGAGACTAGACGGGGGCCGGATGGGGCCGATCTGCCGGCATGTTCTGTGTTTCTTAATGAAATTGGTTTTATGGAGTTAATTAGGGCAGGGAGATACTTTGAGGGTTAAAGTGAATAATTTTCAGACCTCTGAATCTAGAATGTTCTTGTCTCTGGGGGTCTCCCCCCTCTTGCGCGTCGCTGTACGGTTTGGATTATTTCTGATAAGAAACGCAGGGAACGAAGGCCACCGGCCTCCTCCGATTATGAATTTGTAGTTCTGTCGGAAAGTAGTAAAAGGGAAGCAACCACTCGTAACACCCGGTTACTATGGCGACAGCACCACTTTATAAACGTTACATAATTTAAGCGTTCGCAGAACGAGGAATCGGCCAATTATAAATCATGTAAGGGCGGCGTCTGCGGCCGCCGATCTGAGGCTCGTTTTGTGATGAATCGGTCGCCATTCAGGATCATCGCTAATTTATTCCTTTGATGGTTTTCTGATTCCCATCGTGGAATTATTCTCTCCGCGCTCGCCTGTTACTGTAACAACATGGAGCTAATCCGCGCATGGCCGGCGTGCGCCACAAAGTTACTTGCCCCGGCAGATTTTCCTGGCAGGGTTTTTTTTTGGTAACCCTTTCTGTTCCAGGTCACCCCTTGTCAGCCTCTTGATTTGACCCATCAGCGGTTTCAATGGACGCATAAAACAAGAATTTGGTAAATTGCTATTATTTTAATACTAGAAACATTTTTAAGATTTTATTAACGAGAAGTAATTTTGTAAAAGTACCTAAAAATAATGGGTGCAGCTGAAACTAGGATTTTCTTAAAAAAGTATATATGTAGGTAAAAGTAAATAATTAAAATATGAAGCAAATTATTTTGTATTTTTTTTTTATTTTTATTTATTTTTAGCAAAATTGTAGAACATTTAATATTTTTTTTACGGTAAGAAATCAGCAGCAATCTAAAGTCTTTGTCTGAAATGAGCCGCTTTTCTTTCGCACAGATGAATAAATCGGCCGTATTATTCTACAGTATATCTAAAGGACCAATGGGAAAATAGCGTACTGTCTCTTTAAATCATTTCTGGCCATGAGAATTTCGGGAGTAAAAAGAACAAATTCCTCCTTTTTTTTTTTTTTTTTTTTTTTTTTTTTTTTTTTTTAGAAATGGGCCGGTGAGTGCCTTTTGTAGAAGGGGTCAAGTATGAAATTCTACAGAAAAAGCTGAATTGTTTCAAATGAATTATTTTAAAAGTAAATGGAAAACGTGGGAATATTTATAAAGCGTTTCAAGGTTACAAATAGTGCAGCGAGCGGCGAATACGGAATAGAAAACACGAAAATATTTCTGCTTTACAAACCAATAAAAGAAGAATCCTAAAACTGCAACAAAATAACAGAAACATTCAGAAACAATATTCATTTTATGGCTTAAAAGATGAGAAAAAGAGGAAAATACATTTTATATAATTATATAAATATATATAAATATATAAATTGTATACATTTCTAAGTTGTGGTGTTACTTAAAATATAAAAAAATGTGTTTTGGGGCACTTTGGGCGCTCATCTAACTCTCCTCCTACTTCCTGTTTCCTGCACCAATATTGAAACAAACAGTAACACAAGCAGCCAATCAGAAGGCAGGGGGCGGGTGCATCCTGGGAGGTGAAACTTGTAAGCGCAAATCTTTTGTTACAAGTGTTTTTTTTTTAAATTGTCAAAAACTGTTAGAATTATCGTTTTTTTCAACGTTATTTTCGAGGACAGGTTGACTTAGCGCCGTTACGACATTAAACAAAATCCAATTATTCCGCTGCTTGTCATCTAAAAAAAACTGCAGATTCAGCCATAAAACAAAGAAATAAAGTATAAAGATTTGGATGTAAAACTGAAGAAATTTACTGCGGCCCCGGGAGCTTCACGCAGAAGATAAAAAATGATACTGGAAAATAATTGCGTTTCCTTGCATTTTACATTTTTCTCTTTTTAGAATCCTTTTTAGATTTTTACGTTTCCTGCAGTAAAAAAAAAAAAAATTTAAAACTTTATAGAATTTACAATTAGCGACGACGACGACGTGTAATTTACACACGAAACGAGCAGCAAAACGCTTCGGTGATTTGTCATTTCTCTAAATTTCCCAAAATTGGGTGAAAAAATGTATTTTTATTTTTTTTATCGTTAACCCTTGGCAGGTTCGGCTGCTGAGTCTGCCCCTACCCGGCGTATATTTTCAGAGGATATCGTTTGTGTTTCGCTCCTTCCACCAGTTAACGTAAAAAATAGAAGCTTCTATATGGATAACATTTTATAAAATGAGGAGTTGGTGAAAGGCGTCGGGATCCCGAGGCGAGGAGGGCTCGTGATTCGGGGTCTGAGCTGCCGACTTCCTGCCATCCGGATATTAAAGGGAATTAATGAGTCAGATACTAAATCTCTTCCCTCCTCTCGTTAGTCCGAATAACCCAGGAAGATAGTTTAACTCTTAATGGGAAGGAGAATCTAATGACGATGTGGATTACAGACACTGGCCATAGAGGGGAATTTTGCCCCTTCTCCCCATCTGTTGCCCCCCCCTGATAATTTACCCCGTGCAGGTCTCTCCCATCTCATCATCGTCTTGGAAGTGCAGCCGGCCCTCGTATACCGAGGGAGCTGACTCTAGATTCATTGGAACTTATTTATCTCTCTGCACCGGATTATTTACATGGAAGCCCCCTTGCTGCCTGCATGTTAGATGTCGCCGGACCCCCATTCCAGAGGAGTTTGGAGCCCGACTGCGCTAACCTGCTAGGTTTGGGAAACCCAAAATATGCCTAAAAACCACCGAGACCAGCGACTGATTAAGGTTTGAGTCTTTACAGCAGGAGAAACAGACGGGGGCCGCCTGGGGGCCGATCAGAAGTTTCTGTGTTTCTTATGTAATAACAATTTTGGTAACATTGTATTTCCATGTGATAGACGGCGGGGTGATACATTCTGATTGGTTGTAGCATCATTATATGTCATATCCTGTGACATCACTTCCTGCACAGGGCGTCCCAGCGAGCAATAAAATGCTGCTAAATCCTCCTGAATTTGGTAACACTAAATAAAGGTGATTTACGGTTACATAAAGAAGCAGAAATTAATAATAATAATAATAATATTTGATCATTTTTATTTATAAAAGCGTGGATTGGAACACTTCAAAATGCAACTTTTTATTTACTTGCGTTACATGCACAAGCATCATGTAAATTATAAATGCTCCTTTATAATATCGTATTTTTAGTAGAGAGGCGTTTGGCGGAATCATAATCTGTGTTAAAAAACCCAGAGTTTGATGAATTAGTAAAACGTTTTAGTTGACTTTATTATTGAAACACGGCCTTCTCTAAACTTTGCAGCCTAGTTAAGAAGCCAAAGAAATTGAACCCGTTTCCGAAGAGAATCATTTTGATGAAATAGCTGTTTTTGTCTGATGATCCGCGTGCTGAGATGCGTTAAGTGCTCCCAGAGCTGATTAGATCCTCATTTTAAACAAGAAAAGGTCATTTTCTCTAAACTCGCAAAGAAAGAAGAAGAAGGAGCAAGAACGCGATCCACTGACAGAGATTTATAAACGTCCAGATGAGCCGCGCGGAATGGAGATGCTGGAGATGTTTATGAATGAAACCACATTTTTATATTAATATTAGAAGCTCTGAACATTTTTTTTTAACCCGGTAGCTTTCTAGAGAGTTCTAAAGCTCGGAGATATCGAAGTGAAGCTGATCGTGCATATTGGAAACGGGGGCCACCCAGTGTGATGCCGGTTAATTGGGGGCATCTGGTAACCCAGAGCCGGAATCTCTCTGGAATATCGCTGGATATTACCGTATTTGCTCGATTATAAGACGACCCCCCAAAATCAAAATATTAATTTAGGAAAAAAACAAAAAGACCGGATATTAGACTACTCTATAGGAAAAGTTTTACCAGTAAATATTAATTTAATGACTGAGAAAAATATATATTTTTTTATTTCCTTTTATTTGCCAACCTGCCCCCCCCCAGTTATGCACATCTGCCCCCAGGGTTGCCACTCTGCCCCCAGAAATGCCTTTTAACCCCATATATGCCTTTTTATGCCTATATGCCCCTCTGCCCCATGATATGCCACTCTGGCATATAGGGGGTTAAAAGGCATACCATGGGGCTGAGTGGCATATAGGGGGTAAAAATGCTTTTTTGGAGGTATATATATATATAACTGCTAACAGCAATCTCACTCCTATCAAACCAAGGCAGCCAGTACATGCTGGAACCTGGGGATGATAGGAGTGTGAGTACAGCCTCCCTATGCCATGCTACCACCACCACCCCCCTTACACATCCATACTATCACACACACACTCATTCACAAACATTTAAATACTCATTCATTCCATTAATCACACACACTTCACACATTAATCACAAAAACCCTCCCCCACCCCCTTACCTGAACTGCAGATCTCCCACTCGCGGACTTCTGCAGGGGGCCGGCTGTGCGAGCAACTTCTCTGGCCCCGCCCCCAGAGGAAGGAGGGGGGGGGTAGAGTTATGTGAGGACTCTGCTAGCTTCCTGTTCTCCTGCTGCTAGAAGAGCCGCTGCTCGCGACCAAAGCACCGGCAAGCAGCCTGGCCCCAGCAGAATGAGGTCTGATTAGAAGACGACCTCGATTATAAGACGAGGGGTATTTTTCAGAGCATTTGCTCTGGAGAAAACCTCGTGTTATAATCGAGCAAATACGGTAATTATTTTTACGGTTGACTCTTTGGATACTTGGCTTCAGATCCGAGTTCTAAAGTAGGTTTCGGGTTCCAATAACAGAATGTCCCAAGTTGAAACCAGAGAATTTGCTTGGAAATAGCTCGTTTCTTAGGAGTCACGCATTAAAGGTCAGGACCGTCTGGACAGGCTGAGCAGGTCGATCGATCACATGGAAGAGCTCGTCAGCCAGGTATGGAGACGTCAGACAGATACGTTCTCACGAGAAAGAAGGTTCGCCACACATTCTGGGTGATTAAACGGATCATTTATAGGTTGGAACAGCAAAGACACGTAGGGTGGCATGGCGGGAACAGCTAGATATATTTATCTACGGCAGGGCGGCTGGAACACGAGGACGGACCATGAGTACAGAGAAGGGATTTCTGGCTTCCAACAAAAGCGTCAGAAGCGGAACCAAGACAAAGAAAAACGGCAAATAAAACCAAAAGTGGAAGTTGTAGTTTCTTAGATAAGGAGTAGGAAGTTAAACTGGGCTCGCATTATCTATTCTTCATCAACTTAGGAAACTAGGAAGTTAAAAGCAATACTAATAATAATAATAAATAATAATAATAATAATAATGTGACCTGTTTATAAATCCAAATACCTGTTCCAAAAAGTTTGATATCTAAATCTGGCACCCGTTCCCTGCCTGCGCAGGTCCTTTTTCACCCCAACGTTGTTTCTTTTTTGTAAGAATGATTCCTTCCCATGGACTGTTACCCACCTCGCTATCTCCCCTTTCGGTAAATGTACAGGGACTCCCTGGATCCCATTATATATATATATATATATATATATATATATACACACATATGTACAGCGCTACGGAATAAGTTGGCGCTATATCAAACATTCTGAATGCATTGCACTCCCAGTGACACTCAAAGGGTTAACAGCAAATTAGTTTGAATTCCCATTTTGTCTAGGTCATTATAGTCGTTATAATTAAGCCCACTCCATCCATGGAGAACGTCGTGCGTTGAAAGGGCTTCTTTCAGCGAGTCTGGGTTGGGTTTTTTTTTGGTCTTTTGTTCTTTTCTCCGGAACGATGTTTACTTTCTTTTTTTTTTTTTTTTTTTTTTAATAAAATTTGCAGTTGAAACGAAAGGTTAGATGAATATTCCCACTTTTTAGCGCCTGAAAGGACGGCAGCCAAATTAGTCATTTCCGACACGTAAATCTTTGAAGATCTGCCATTCTGCTATTCGTTTTAACGAGGGGGGTATTTTCTTGCCGCTGATTGGCTGCTTCAAGCAGCCAATCAGCGGTAAGAATTGTTGGAACGCGGAGTAGGTGGGGAGCTGCAGCTTCTACTTAAGCCAAGTAATTTTTTTTTTTACATTTTAAAGACTGCATATTAAAGTAAAAATCCATATTTCTATATTTAATGCAGATATAGAAATATGCACCCGTCTTTGGTGAGGGTGCCGGGGACATTAAACTGTCCCTTTAATTATATTTAGCCCACTAAACCCTGATTATGGGCTCCCCGTGATCCACGTGGCGTGGGCTGCTGTTTGTTCCGTGTGTGAATTATTACACGCCATCGCATTCTCTCCGGGGCACAGATACGTTTATTCCTGCGTATATTCAATGAATTACGAACACTTCAGGACGGAAGCTGATGCGATAATGAATGCGTCGCAGATTCCTCCCCGGCAAAGGAGTATGTAGTGCACGGATAATGAAAGCGCCGTCGCTGGCAGGGCGCTCATCAAAGAATCCGTATTAACGCACTTTGGGAGTATTTAACGTCACAAAATGAATTGTCTTTAGGAGAAGCTGCAGCTCCACAGCTGTAGCAGATCTCCTCCTTCATGGTGTGATATTTCAAGCCACTGGTCGGTTGCTTGAAGACCCTCTAGTTTTAGGTTATAAATGGGGTGGCTAATGCCGCAGTGACCTCCCGTCTGCCCGTTGTACAGCGCCGTGGAATATGATGGTGCTATATAAAAGAATAAATAATAATAATAAAGCAGCCACGCAAGGTCTGAGGGGGGCTCCTGTTCTTCCGAATTGAAAGACAGGGATTGCCTTCGAGATGAACGTCAGGCGTCTCTCTGGAAAATATTTCTGCTGCAGATAAATCACTGAGAAGAGAAGCGATATCACACCTGTGATGTCAGATATAAGCTTAAAATATCTGCTCACGTTGGGTCGTGTTCCACGGGAGTGTTAACGAGTTACAAGGTATCACACGGGATGTGCCGGGACTTCCGTGTTACCGCTTTAACTGTCTGGGCGCCGCGGAGTAAATGCAATCATCATTTTAAGGGGAAGTTCCAGCGCCTGCATTTGGATGACATCATAGCAGCTGCAGGAAGCTGTCACCATTTTTACCCAATGAGTGAACTGGAAACTCTCTGATCTCCACTTCTTTCATTTCTCTAATTTGAGGGATAACAAAAGTTTCAGTCCAGAGAGCGAGACACCAGGAGAGACCCGGAACCTGCCGGCAGATCAGACCCATTCGGCTAACACGGGTACACGGCACCAAGGTGCCCCAGTAACCAAGGAACCCGGCGGGGTAACATAACACGTGGTACCCGGCGGGGTAACATAACACATGTCACGTGACCCTGCGGTAATCGGGCAGCATCAGCTCAGCTGCTCGCACAGAGAGTGGCGGCTGCAGTAAAGACAGAGCACAATGCATGCGCAGAGGCAGCCACTTCTGAAACTAAGAGACGATCCATATCCACGGGGTTTGGGGCGGAAAACCATTAAAAAAAAAAGCAGAGAACCAATGAAATGAACAAGCAGAGCACTGATATTTAATCTTTTTTGACCGAATTCGACATGCAACATACTACTTTTGTATGCATAGGAACCCAGAACCTGCCAGCAGATCGGCCCCATTCGGCCCCCCGTCTAGTTTTCTGTTTCTCCTGCTGTAAAGACTCAAACCTTAATCAGTCGTTGGTCTCGTCTTAGATTCAGGAGCCGTATGTCTATCCCATGCATGTTTAATACCCTCACTGTATTACCCTCTACCACCTCTGCTGGGAGGCTGTTCCACTTATCTTCCACCCTGTCAGTAAAGTAAAACTTCCTCCCCTTTAGATCATTTGGGTAAGGTTGGGTGTCATGTCACCAACACCAAAGGCCAATGAGCGAGATAAGGCCACGTGCCATCTGTTGACTTACCAATTGTTGACACGACTGTTCCTACAAAGTAGAAAGCCCCCGTGAAATCCCACCGAGGTCTTATAGCGTCCACTCGAATTCCAGCCACGTTGGCCTCCTCGTAGTCCCGCAGGAAGTTGTGAAGGTCCATTTTGCTGAGATTATATTTTTGGGTGAAATTGTCCAATTTGTTCTGCCACTTCTCTTTGGCTGCCCTCTCCATGGGCTCTTCGATGGCAGAGAAGACAGCAGCTCCACAAAGCATGTAGAGAATAATCAGGACAGCCAGCAGAAGGAACCGACCATTGTCTTCATTCAAGTGACCAAAACCACAACAGCAGCCACCACGACAAGCCATTATCTGCCCCAGGGCAGCCGGGACGGGGGCATAGGTTACAAGGAACGGCAGCTGCTTACCTGCCCCAGTCTGATGATGGATGGTCCAACAGGCAGCCCTTCATGGTCAGAGACATCTGAGTAACGTTGTATCCAAACCCAGGATTCCATCCATATTCCATTCTAATCTGGAACACAGATGCCCCTCTCTGGGGCTTGTATAACACACGCTGTGTTTTCTTTACCTCATTCTGTGACGTTTATATAATTCCATCTCATTTCCATAACTGTAGCAGCCATACCTTCCCATGTGTCCAGCACTAGATTCCACCCCACCACCTGCCCCTCACACCAGCCCCAGAGATAAAAGCATCAGGTACCTTAACTCCATGGGCAGTGCTTGCAGGGGGCATTTGTTTCCATCATAGTGCAAATCCTATTACTCCAAGCCCTGGTGAAGTTTCACCTATCCCCCCACTATGGGGTTGTTGACTTGTGGTTTTGGGGGCAAATCAGTTGCTTGTCTCAGCAGCAGCAAAACATCAGTCCTGGTTTCACAAGATCACAAAAATCCCAACAAGGAAAAGCAGCTCCAATCCTCGGGGGGGGGGGGGGGGAGATCCTCTTCTCCCACGCTGCGATCTACTGGGCATCATCAGCGACCCCCAGCACCAGGGGCAGGGATCCGGAGCTGGCTTCTGGACTCACCATCTTTAGTAGAAAGGGATGGACGATGACTTGTAGTGAAGCAGAAGACAGGAACCGATCTGCAACTTTGAACAGAGGCTGCCAGCCGGCGGTGTGCTCCCTGCTGCCGTGGTTTCGATCAGCTGCATCTTCATCCCCCAGCTTCACTGTGTGGATTTCTGGATCCTGAGATCAGTCATACCCTGGGGACCTGGAACCCACCAGGGGTCATCTTGCATTTTTTATTAATTACAAGTTTGGCATTAGAAACCTCACCCCTCCCCTCCCCCACCGGGTGTGGGGTTTGTTCCCTGAGAGATGTATAAGGGCAGAATATGCCCCCCTCGAGGGGGGGGTAAATCTTCTCCAACCAGCAGATCTGCCCGGACTGCCACTTGTTAACACGCACAGGGGTAAGTTCTGCTGTCTGCACTTTCTCTGCTTTGCTGCAGCCTGCATGCACCCTCCCCCGCCTCTCCTGCTGGATGCAGGGCTTTCCGTGTCCTCTGTGGCCCTGAGCTGCCACCCCCGACGAGCCCCCTCTCCTGCCCCTGTGGCCCCTGCTCCTCTCCAGATGATGTCTGCTCCGGGAGACCCTGGTGGCTTCTGAGCCGGTTCTCAGGACAGCGCCTCTGGTGGTGGATGGAGGTTCCGCAGCCTCGCAGAGGACCCCCTCCTCCTGCACCTGATTATTAACCCAATAAAGAGGTGGCTTTACATTTTTGCTGTTTTTGATTTTTATGCATATTTATGTAAAGAGAATATTCCTTAATAACTCAGTAAATACTCTAAGGCAAGCCCACTATATTTATTATAAAATCACACGCCTGGAATGCGTTTATCCTCCAAAAATAAGATCATGCAGAAAAGCACTTCTGTGCAGCCTTTAACCCTTTAGGAACAGGCCAGTCTTAAAAATGGGCAGGATACACGGAGGGGTCTCAATATTTCCAGCTTGGGGGGAGAGAAGAGAGATGGGGAGAGACATTTAAATACATAAAGGGGTTTAATATCGGTCAGGAGGGAATTTATTCCAAAGGAGGAGGAAAGTTACAACAAGAGACCGAACTCTAGAGGGTCAAAGGCTCAGATGGAACGGAAGGGAGTTTTACTTTACTGAGATGGTGGTATATAAGTGGAGCAGACTCCCAGCAGAAGTGGTAGAGGCTAATACAGTGAGGGTATTAAACATGCATGGGACAGTGAGGGGAGGAATATAATTTGCTGGTTATTACGTTGGTCAGGAAGCGCCGTCCTGCAGTGATATCAGTTTATATTTAGTCCCAGAGACATCAAAAGGAACTTGTTGCTTTAATGTGTCATTTTCCTTGAGCCGGATGAACATATAAAGGGGCGCTGCGGCTCAGAGAGATGCCCAGAGCACATAATAACCCCTTGCAGCTGCCGGTACCCAGGGTATCTGGCATTGATAGGTGCTGCACCCCTGTCGGCACACTGTGAAAGTTACCCCGGCACCGACCCCCTCCGGAGGCATCAGTAACCGAAGCCTAGCGCTCACCTACCGGGTGCTCAGAAGTCTGGAGCGCCGAAAAACCCTAAATCTCACCTCTGTACAGCGCTACAGAATATGAAGGTGATATTACAGTCAATGACTATGAATCTCGCTGCCAGTAACCCTATGCTGCTGTCCAGGGTGCTGAAATCCCAATAAAGGGGCAGTTTAATGCCCCTGACACCCCTATTATAAGAGAACGCATATTTAAATACTCCGAGTAACCCTGATGTTCCATGAGGGGGTTAATACGCATTCTTCCAAAATGAAAAAACACCCTGAGGAGGAAACGGACCGTTTTATGATTGAAATCAATGACAGCACTTTCTACACCTGTGCCTGGGGGTCTCAGCAGACCCTCACGTGCAGCGGTCTCCGAGCCGGTGCTGGAGCCGACCGAGGGTAAGTAAATCACGTGCCAGGTGAACCCAACTCCTGTACTTACCGGGAGCAAAGGGGCAAATGCATGTGGGGGGATTCCGAATTCATGCATTTGCACGGAAGACCACAGGAAAAGTTCAAGGGACCCCTCGGCCACTATATGCATTATTATATTATTATTATATATACTATTATTATATATATTTATTCTTATTATATATTCTTATTATTTGTATTATTCTATTATATATTATTATATATTATATATATTATTATTATAGATGTATTGTATTATTTATATTACTATTTATATTATTATTATTATTATAGATGTATTATATTATTTATATTATTATTATTATTATTATTATAGTGTGTATCATGTGTCGTTTATCACACTATGATTACTCTGTGCTGCTGTCCGAGGTGCTGAATCACATTTTCACAGGCGGGTTCTGTAACTGCCACGGGGTATTTTATTCGCACTGAATACCGATTTATTCAGATGTTGTGATTCTGTGATATTTGTTACTTCTGGTTAAAGAAGAACCGTCACATTCCAGCATCTAATGTCACCTACACGAGAGCCGAGACCTGCTAATTACTCTTTCTTTTACTTTTCACTAATGTCTAAATATAAAACCCACTTCTTTTATTCCCCGTTGCGCTTTATACAGCAGCTGCCATCTTGCTGCCCCATCACGGGGTATAAATCGCCCTGAGATATCTGTGATAATAGCGTTACGGAGGGACCTGCGCGGCTGGAAACAATCTCTAGCGCTAGAGGCTCATGCGCCGCCGGCTAAAACAACGCGGGGAGAGAACAGGAAGCGGCTTCCAACTTCCTCCTCGGGCTGACCAATGGGATAGCAGTGCAGTCTGTGTGTGTGTATGGTGTTAGTGTGTGTGTATGTATATATATATATATATATATATATATATGTGTGTGTGTGTGTAAGCATTGGTGTTAGAGTGCGTGTATATATATATATATATATATATGGTGTTCGATTGGATGTGTATGTGTAGGTGTATGGTGTTAGTGTGTGTATGTATGTATATATATATGTGTGTATGTAGATATATATATATGTGTGTGTGTGTATGTATGTACCGTATATATATATATATGTGTATGTATGTAGATATATATCTATATGTGTGTATTTATGTGTATATATATATATGTGTGTGTATGTAGATATATATATATGTGTGTGTGTATGTATGTACCGTATATATATATGTGTGTGTGTAAGTGTTGGTGTTAGAGAGAGTTTGTGTGTTAGTACGTGCATTTGTTTTCGTTGTGGGGGGGGGGACCAGGCACCACTAATCCTAAACTCCACTCTGGTCGTTGGTCTCATCTTAGATTCAGGAGCCATATATCTATCCCCTCACTGTATTACCCTTTACCACTTCTGCTGGGGGGCTGTTCCATTTATCTTTCACCCTCTCTGTAAAGTAGAACTTCACTACCTTACAAAAACAAGAAGGCGTCAGAGCCAACTTAGGCCATTTAAGCCAATCGTCACTGCTCAGCCGCGCAGGGCTTTGGGCTAGCGGCTATTTAAATCGTCCCTTCGTGTGAAATCTAAAGCTTTTAATACATTTCTTGTGGAAACGTGAAGCGCTTCCCCTTTAACCGCACGCCGTTTCCTGGTAACTCTGGGGGATAAATAATAAATTGTATAAATTGTTTGTAGAAAATCTCGCTCGCATGCGCTGGCTCGGTTAATTAGATCGCCCCGTATTATTTCTCGCACAAAAGCCTCCAATTAAAAGAGGTTATCCTGGCGGACGGAGGGGAAAGAATGTTTTTACTGGATGAATGGAGAGGTTAATTCCGAGAACGGCCAAAACACCGTTTTCTGCACGGAAAGCTCCACGGGGAGCGGAGAGCTAAACTCCGGCGCGTCGTGCGGGTATTTAAATGTAAATGCGATCCGCAAAACCCAGGAATCGCACCGATTTACCCCAAAAAGAAAAAGAAAAGAGACAAAGAAAATGAACTCTGCTCTGTAATGATTGAAACCGCTTTCTAATCACTGGGGGGGGGGGTTCGAAAACATGCAATAAAACAAAAGTTTCTGCTTTCCAGCATATTTGCCGTGGCGATAATATATTATTCATTATTCTTACGCTGCCATTTCTTTTAAATGCTCTGATTTCGCCTTTTTTTATTTTGCTGTATTTTTTGGAAGAGGTTGTAACCCTGAGGTCCGGGCAGCCGTATATCGCCCAGCCGGCCGCCAGCTCCAAATACCCCAATGGTGGCCCCGGAGCCGAGTCAGCGGAACTCCCCGAGCCCCGCGCTGAATATAAAGCCACTCGCTTGGCGGTTCAAAGTAATGCCGCTCCAAGATTAGACAGGACTCGCCATGTTTGGGGTACGCTGACGTTGCGGGGGCTAAGCAATAAAGGGCCCTATAATGTGACGGAACCCCTAATATTTATACTTGAGATGAGTTAAATAAGGATTTGCGTGCGCAGACTTCTTGCTTCGATACACTATATGGCCAATGATGATGACATATGATGACATCATATTCTAAATACAGAGACATTAATATGAAGTCATCTCCCCTTTTGCAGCTATAACGGCTTCCGCTCTTCTGGAAGGAGTTCCACAAGATTTTGGGGCGTTTCTGAAGGAGGTCGATGGGGCTGAGGTCAGGGCTGTGTGGGACCGGTCAAGTTCTTCCACCCCAAACTCATCCAGCCATGTATTTATGGAGCTCGCTTTGTGGGCCCGGCGCAGTCATGCTGGGATATAAGAGGGTCTTCTCCAAACTGCCCCCACAAAGCTGGAAGCCAAGCGCCGTCTTGAGATGCCCCCTTCATCTCACCAAGACAGTTTGGACAACGCTACACTCCCAATGTCCATATAGTGTATGTGTTCATATTGGTCATTTCTTCAGCACCCCGGAATCTGAATTCATCCGCTCGTCTTTGTGATTTCTGCAGAATGTTGGTAGCACTTTGTGTTCTTAAAGACAGGTTGGCCTTGCGAGAAATAACGAGAACTATTCGGCTGATTTATGTAACGTCAGAGAACGAGGAGCTTCCATTCCGGAGAAATCGCTTTCTGGAATCGTTCCGCATCCAAACGGCTTCATCCGAAACGTCAAATTTACTGAAACGTCTAAAGATGGCAAAGACGACGCGACATAAACATCGACTCAGGAAACCCCGGCCTGCCCTCTGATTTACCCTCATTGGGGTATTTACCGGATCCACCGGCTGTTTCCATAGCGAGAAGTCCGGCTTCTTCTCCCCTACCCCTAATTTCTACACCATGCGCCAAGATTGGGGGCAGGGCTAATAAATGGGAACCCTTATAATCTCTTGGTGCGGGTCCGCGCAGGTTGGCTCTTTTCGGCACAAAGTGATGGCCGACCCAACTGTCTGATCCTGTTCATATGACAGGAGAGATCACAGAAGGGTCCGAGAGAGGAGAGAGAGAGCGCCGCTTAGTTCCCGACACAGACAGCTGGTGAATATTTACTCTGATAAAGAGTTTGCGCGGCCAACGCTCGCAGCCTTCTGCTCTTATCTCTATACGATCGTTTATTTCCACGCATTCAATGCCAAAACTCGGGGATTAATCATTAAAAACACGAGGAATTATTCTTAGGTTTTATCAGAATCCAGGAACACAGGAGTGATAAAGGGCCATTGGAACACAGGAGTGATGGGAGTGATAAAGGGCCGTTGGAACCCAGGAGTGATGGGAGTGATAAAGGGCCATTGGAGCACAGGAGTGATGGGAGTGATAAAGGGCCATTGGAACCCAGGAGTGATGGGAGTGATAAAGGGCCATTGGAACCCAGGAGTGATGGGAGTGATAAAGGGCCATTGGAGCACAGGAGTGATGGGAGTGATAAAGGGCCATTGGAACACAGGAGCGATGGGAGTGATAAAGGGCCATTGGAGCACAGGAGTGATGGGAGTGATAAAGGGCTGTTGGAACCCAGGAGTGATGGGAGTGATAAAGGGCCATTGGAGCACAGGAGTGATGGGAGTGATAAAGGGCCATTGGAACCCAGGAGTGATGGGAGTGATAAAGGGCCATTGGAGCACAGGAGTGATGGGAGTGATAAAGGGCCGTTGGAGCACAGGAGTGATGGGAGTGATAAAGGGCCATTGGAACCCAGGAGTGATGGGAGTGATAAAGGGCCATTGGAGCACAGGAGTGATGGGAGTGATAAAGGGCCGTTGGAGCACAGGAGTGATGGGAGTGATAAAGGGCCATTGGAACACAGGAGTGATGGGAGTGATGGGAGTGATAAAGGGGCCATTGGAACGCAGGAGTGATGGGAGTGATAAAGGCCCTGAGTCCTTTCTTACTGAAGCTGGGAGTTGGTTACGAGACCCGACGCGCTCCACGACTCCCCGACATCTTTCAAATAACAGAAATAATGAAAATGTTCACGTATTTTACTGAAGATTCAAAAACATAAAAAAATTCTATTTCATTCTTTTGATCCAACGAAGAGGCGCCGAGAAAAACAAAAAGTCGAAGCCTCGTCAGAAAACCTCCCGGGGGTCCGAGGTCGGGGGGCTCTCACGACGGACACCAGATGTTCCCGTGCGTGTCGGGGGCGTTGACGTAGGGAATATTCCACACCCAGGGTCTGTCTGAAACACAAAACACAACAAGTCATCGTCACATGGAACGCTAACCGGGTGAAAACCCGCCGGCCTCGGAAACGGGGTGATCCTCGCAAACGGGGCGAGCCGCCGGCCTCATCAAACTCCAACTCTCTGCTCATTAACAGGAAGGCGGCCGCTGACCCATTGTATGATACGAATGCAACGTGGAGCGCTCCGCACGCATGTTCACACAGCACCGGATTAAAAAATATGCATTTTATTTCAACCGAATACCAAATAAAGTGTTACTTACCCAGAACCCGCCGGCAGATCGGCCCCATCCGGCCCCCGTCTAGTCGCCCGTTTCTCCTGCTGTAAAGACTCAAACCTTAATAAGTCGTTGGTCTCGTCTTAGATTCAGGAGCCGTATGTCTATCCCATGCATGTTTAACCCCCTCACTGTATTACCCTCTACCACTTCTGCTGGGAGGCTGTTCCACTATCTACCACCCTCTCAGTAAAGTAAAACTCAAACTGATAAAAAAAAAAAAAAAAAAAAAAAAGGATATTGATTATAGAAAAGGCATCCTTTGGACCAGGAACTAAGCGTCATGCTGGTTTTTTTTGCGTGTATCTAGGAGACGTCTCCTGCAGCTCGTTGTTCGGATACACGGTGCGCACGGAGAAGCTCTGATAGAGATCGCTGATATGATGCGGTTCACTAATTAATCCGGAACCACGGGCAGGAAAAGCCGGCTGTGCGACGGAACACAACCCGGTGAAAAACGTTTAATGCATCTACTGTCCAATTCCCTAAAAATAATGACCCAGAACTTGTGAATTCTGTCTTTTTCAGCACTTGGTGCCCAGAGTGTCCATTTATTTACAAACTCATTTTAACGAATCACAGTGACGGCGCCGGCTGACCCCCTGCCAAACTGCTCTGAGATTTACAGTGAGTGATAAAGGGCCATTGGAACACAGGAGTGATGGGAGTGATAAAGGGCCATTGGAACACAGGAGTGATGGGAGTGATAAAGGGCCATTGGAACACAGGAGTGATGGGAGTGATAAAGGGCGGTTGGAACACAGGAGTGATAAAGGGCCGTTGGAACACAGGAGTGATGGGAGTGATAAAGGGCTGTTGGAACACAGGCGTGATGGGAGTGATAAAGGGCCGTTGGAACACAGGAGTGATGGGAGTGATAAAGGGCGGTTGGAACACAGGAGTGATAAAGGGCCGTTGGAACACAGGAGTGATGGGAGTGATAAAGGGCTGTTGGAACACAGGCGTGATGGGAGTGATAAAGGGCTGTTGGAACACAGGAGTGATGGGAGTGATAAAGGGCCATTGGAACACAGGAGTGATGGGAGTGATAAAGGGCGGTTGGAACACAGGAGTGATAAAGGGCCGTTGGAACACAGGAGTGATGGGAGTGATAAAGGGCCGTTGGAACACAGGAGTGATGGGAGTGATAAAGGGCCATTGGAACACAGGAGTGATGGGAGTGATAAAGGGCCATTGGAACACAGGAGTGATGGGAGTGATAAAGGGCCGTTGGAACCCAGGAGTGATGGGAGTGATAAAGGGCCATTGGAACACAGGAGTGATGGGAGTGATAAAGGGCCATTGGAACACAGGAGTGATGGGAGTGATAAAGGGCCATTGGAACACAGGAGTGATGGGAGTGATAAAGGGCCATTGGAACACAGGAGTGATGGGAGTGATAAAGGGTCTCTGTACGTCTATGAAGAGATTCCATTCAAAATCAGCCGCTTCCAGCTACAACAGTCATTTACAGCATTAACCCCGTCTGTGCTGGATTTCTGATCCATTTCATGTTGCTTTAATAGACAAAGTCTGCTTTTTCTTCAAAAACAAGGACATTTCTAAGTGACCCCAAACTTTTGGCCGGTAGTGAGCGTGTGTACGTGTGTGTGTGTTTATGTGTATACAGATATATTTATTTTACACTTCTAATAAATATGATTTTATTACGATTCGGGGCTCCTGGAATTCTCCGCTAAGCCCCGTTTGTCTCCAGCGGGGTTCGCAAATAACAATCCTTCCTTTCCAGGAATAATACGAAGCTGGAAGCGTAAGGGGCGCTCGGCTGTAAACACGATGCCATTTCCACTCACATCAAACGTCGGCTGCTAATATTACTTTCCTTAACCCTTTAGGTTCCAGAGGGGTTACCAAAAACAAGAAAAACGTCCTCTTACCGGGGTAACGAGCACAGCGCTGGCCAGCGGCAGGATATTTCCCAAAACCTTGCAATCTAAAGCAAATTGGGAAGTTACTTTTCAGGAAAGGTCGGAGGTATTTTAAGGATGGGGTCATAGTATGACATCATTGCAAATCCCTCCGGAAACCCCAAAATATTGCATTCTATACATCATACATTCTGAATCTTTAACCCTCTTTGCGCCAGTGGCGTGACTACTCAGGCTCCAACTTCTGGACGGTTCGGATGAAGAGACTTTCCGTTGACAGCCGAGGGGTCCGCGCTTCCTCCGGCAGTCAAACTTCCCAAAGCTGCTCTTACGCAGAAGTAATAACGCGGTCGCAGCGCGATGGAGATCAGCGTTTACATCAGACGCCTCGTCGAAGCACCGGCTGGAGTCTCTTCACGCCGGTTATTAATAAAGAGAATCGAAATTCACCGCGTCTCCAACGAGCCGACGCTCACGGGGGGCGCTGGGGCTGAACAATCACAACGCAACTGTACAGAATGTTATTTCATGTTATGGAGGGAACTCCAGCCGACTCCTTTATTCCCCGAATCAGCTTAAATATATATTCTTAAAAATATCGCTTTTATTTTTTTACCCCAGTTTTTGCCCCATAATATAATGTTTTCAGCCGTTTATATGATTCTCACTCTGTTATCTGGGCCCCGATCTACTAAACATCCCGACTCCTTATCATACTGCCTGTGGGGAACAATAGAATGGCTCAGTCTTAATTACCCAGGTGGACTATCTGTCTAATCTAAGTCTATGGAGGAACAGACTTCATTAGCACTGCCATAAAGCATCAGCACAGTGTGGTGTTTGAGCCGAGAAACTGTATACAGCACTGGGGGGGGGGTTATATTACTGTATACAGCACTGGGGGGGGGTTATATTACTGTATACAGCGCTGGGGGTTATATTACTGTATACAGCGCTGGGGGGTTATATTACTGTATACAGCACTGGGGGGTTATATTACTGTATACAGCGCTGGGGGGGTTATATTACTGTATACAGCGCTGGGGGGGTTATATTACTGTATACAGCGCTGGGGGGGTTATATTACTGTATACAGCGATGGGGGTTATTAATGTATACAGCGCAGGGGGGTTATATTACTGTATACAGCGCTGGGGGTTATATTACTGTATACAGCGCTGGGGGGTTATATTACTGTATACAGCGCTGGGGGGTTATATTACTGTATACAGCGCTGGGGGTTATTACTGTATACAGCACTGGGGGGTTATATTACTGTATACAGCGCTGGGGGGGTTATATTACTGTATACAGCGCTGGGGGGGTTATATTACTGTATACAGCGCTGGGGGGGTTATATTACTGTATACAGCGATGGGGGTTATTAATGTATACAGCGCCGGGGGGTTATATTACTGTATACAGCGCTGGGGGTTATATTACTGTATACAGCGCTGGGGGGTTATATTACTGTATACAGCGCTGGGGGGTTATATTACTGTATACAGCGCTGGGGGGTTATATTACTGTATACAGCGCTGGGGGGTTATATTACTGTATACAGCGCTGGAGGTTATATTACTGTATACAGCGCTGGGGGTTATATTACTGTATACAGCGCTGGGGTTATATTACTGTATACAGCGCTGGGGGTTATATTACTGTATACAGCGCTGGGGGTTATATTACTGTATACAGTGCTGGGGGTTATATTACTGTATACAGCGCTGGGGGTTATATTACTGTATACAGCGCTGGGGGTTATATTACTGTATACAGCGCTGGGGGTTATATTACTGTATACAGCGCTGGGGGTTATATTACAGTTGCGCTGAAAGCCCGTCAGACGAGCTCCGCATTCCCGGTGTTCGCAGAGTGAATTTTACCTCCCACGGTCGCCAATTATTCTCCTTCCAGCGGGGACGACATTAACCCCGCATGCGCCAAAAACAAACGCCGCATCGTAGTAAAGGTTTCCACGCAATTAAAGAGGACCATCTACTAATTAAATATCTCCCTCACTCCTCCCACTGGTTCTCTCGTGGCCAATCGGCTTCCACCAAAAGGGAGGGGCAGCTTAGCGGGGAGGAGTAGTTGCACCTATCCGTTTTTTTTTTTTTACATAGAAGGTTGACTGCTTTTTTTTTTTTTCTAAGTTACATTTTAGCAGGACTTCTAGAAAATGAGATCTGTTTATTACATTTTTGACAATCGGCAAAAAAATTACGAAAATCCTATTTTCACCTACATGGAATAAAAAGGGAGAACCCCCCCCCCCCAAAAAACCCCAACACGTTCCAAAATGAAACATAATGTATCGCGAAGGCGAAAAACACTCAACCCAAACATAATGACTTCGGAATGAGAATCCATCCAATTTCCGCACAATCTCCCCAAATTGGCGCCCGGAATAATGTATTTTCTTTAATAACCTATCTGCTCTCAGAGCACCCATTCCCTGTCGCAGAAAGGTTGTAAAGACCCCAGACTGAGAGCAAAACGGGTTTTTTTGGCCAAGCCAGTGACATTAAATAAAAAAAATAACCCAAATCTGTAATTATCGGTTGGTAGCCGAGCGGCTTTTCCCTTAATGATCTCCTTTTATGCCCAGTCTGAGAAAGGGCTGCGCGGCGGCGTCAACCACAAGTACAGAGAAAGTTACGGGAAAAGGGGTTTCTTCGCGCTTTTCTGCCCGCACCGCGCGGCAAATCCCCGCAACGCGGCATTTGGGGAATAATTTGAATTCAAGGATGACAGACAGACAGACAGACAGACGCCATAATCTAAATCCCCAGGGTGAGATGGAATGGAAGGAAGTTTTACTTTACCAGAATGGTTGGATGTAATGTAAATTAGTTCCACTTTACTGAGCGGTTGGTAGATCAGTAGAACAGCCTCCCAGCAGAGGTGGTAGAGGGTATTAAACATGCATGGGATAGACATACGGCTCCTGAATCTAAGACGAGACCAACGACTGATTAAGGTTTGAGTCTTTACAGCAGGAGAAGCTAGACGGGGGCCGAATGGGGCCGATCTAGTTTACCCCGAGTGCTTGCTTACCTTTGCCGCTGTAACGTTCCGGAGGTAAGTCGTAGGGAACCGGGAAGCCGCTTTGGGGATTCTCGCTTTTAGCGTAGATGTTTTCTTTGACGCTGAACGTTCCCGTCTCCGAACCCTTTGGGGGGGGGGGGGAATAATAATATATATTTATAAAGAATAAATGAACGGCGACGCTAACCTAAACACTGCTACACGGGAAACAACGCTACAATCGCAAGCGGAACTGCGGATAACAACGGCCGTTGGAATTAAGATGAAAAGATAAAAGTCGGAGGTCGGAGCCTCGGTCACGGAACCGATTCCCCCCTCCGAACGGTAAAGTGATACGGAGATACGGACCCCGGAGATAAAAGCGGAGACCCCGGAGATAAAAGCGGAGACCCCGGAGATAAAAGCGGAGACCCCGGAGATAAAAGCAGAGACCCCGGAGATAAAAGCAGAGACCCCGGAGATAAAAGCAGAGACCCCGGAGATAAAAGCGGAGACCCCGGAGATAAATGGATTATTCTACGTTCGTTCCGCAGCATCTGAAGTGCGGCCGGCGTGCGGCCCCCACAGCTTCGCCTTCAGGGATCTCCGAGGGATCGAGACCAAGGAATGAATGTTTCATATATTCTTATTGAAGAGCTCAGTAGGGGCCCCATCGCGCCTCGCACATCGAGGACAGTAAGGGCCACCTGAACGCAAAGCAACTGACAATACGTTCACGAGGAAAAAAATCTGGAAATACCGGAGATCTGCGGGAAGGGAGGACGTTTATTTCCAGAAAGAGCCTTAAAACCATCTCCGCGTTCATTCAAAGCTCACACAAAAGAGCCAGAAAGGAACAAAAGGTCCTCTAAAAACTTACAGCCACGGCAATGATTTCCCCGAAGCGCAGGTTACACGGGTCAGGCGTAGCGCCGTTTAGTGGCACGGGCCCGTTTCACAGGGTTCGGGTATTTTACGTTTATTGCCCCGCGTTTTCTGATTGAAGCCCCCGTTATTTCTCATCGCGGCGACGGAACGGAGAATTCTATCCATTAGTTTCATCTCCTTCTCGATCCTCCAGGATAACGAGAAAGAATATTCCGGACGCTTTCTCTGCTAATTTCAATGGATACCATTAATATCATTAACGTCCGGACCGGCCGGCAGACGGGACGCGATCCGCCCGGCTAGTGATTACAGGGACGAGCCGGTCTTTCTAGCAGCGAAGGCGATGAATAAATCCAGCAGCTCAGCGCGGACCCCGCGAAATCAGAGACGGCGATTCCGTCGGCAGACGCTGCTCCGTTAACACGGCGGGTGGTCCTACCCCGCGGGTCTCCGTACGGCGGCTCCACGAAGCACGAGTTTATGCCGTTAAGACGTAAAGGAGCCCCCAAAGCAATAATCGTCTTGGTTGGACTCGGCATAAAAGCCACAGAAAAGCTGCGATTAGGAAATGAAAACGTTCGGCGGGCAGAGACCTCTAATAAACTAGGAATCTGATAATAGCCGTTTTTAACAAAAAAATAAATAAAATTAGATTTTAATCCTCATTATTGGCCGCCAGCCACGGACGATGCATGAACCTGGGATGCCGGAGCGAGGCATAAACGGTACAATAAGAATGAAAGTAAGAATGTAACAAGCCTTATAACGAGCGAGCGGATACGGGCCGGATACGGGGACCACACAGGATTTATTACAGGTTTCAACTTACGAAAGCGGACGGCAGGAATAAGACTCCCAGCTCGTAGGAGCGGATAAACATCTGGGCGCCGCTCTTCTCGAAACACCCCCACGCAGCTTTGGAGAGATTAGCGCTGGAAAAAATATTAGCGAATATATTATACATACGGCAGGGAACTTTAATACGTTTATATCCTAAAGAGGCGCAACGCACGCGCTTCTACGCAGGAGCGGAACGAAACTACATCTGGAACAACGCGTACGCGGCGGGGGGCTTTTACGTTACCGCGTGCCGATAGCCCTTTAAAAGCGAGCCGCGCCATTTCTGAAGTAATAACCGAGACCCCGGTGAATCACGGGGACCCCTTTACAGGATTTGGGGTGAATGCCAGTTATGGCCCATATTTAGGATCTGGTTGAAAGAGTTTTGTCGGATGAAATCTATCGCCTGTGTTTTGGGGTTCATCTAAACCTCCCTGCTTGGGGCTCATGGAAAGCTATAGCCCCCCCAGGACTACAGAAATAAAGGAAGGGGCTACGAGCCACAGATTGTTAGTTTTCTTGGCTACGTAGGGTTAAAGCCTTTGGTGAGCGGCGTCTCAATAACCAGCTCATCACTGCGGGGACGCGATCAGTTTAATGTTCCATGTAATATGTTGAATATATCACTTCTGAAGGCCCTCGGCCAGTAATAGTCCGTTCTGATCAAAGCACGCGGGACACGAGGATACCGGGCGGCAACAAAGCCACGTCCCGCTATCGGCCCTAATACGGGCGCTCGCTGGACGTGCGCGATAAGGGCTTTATTTTAATGGATGTCGGTTTTAAGGTTTGCATTGGGGGATTCACAGAAATCTAGATTTAAAGCTGCGGAGTTGGGGGGATTACTCAGTGGGACCATTTAATCCACGCAGTGATTCCGTGACTCCGCTCAGACGCTTGTTTGATGTACGAATTAAAGGCCTATAATCACAACCCGATACGGACGGCTCGCGTGGTTAACGGGCTCCAGCCTGCGCGCTATTTAATTCATCGAGCCCATCGATGTTGCGATAGATCAGAGCGGTCTCCGACGCGACTCCCCAGTTGGCGCGGGATAAAAAAGCCTTTCCTCTCTATAGGAATTAGGGTCTTGGTCTACGGGGAGCTTCACTCCTCAAGTCCCGCATCACACATAAAAGCATAATAATGATGGCGTCAGGAACGGCCAATGTCAGGGCTGAAACACCCGACCGGATACGGCTCGGCGCGGCAGCAACCAGTAAGAAACCAGTTTCCCCGTTTGCCATTTCTCAGTGAAAGTCCTTCCTCGGGGCAGGACCAGGGAGGCAGCCAGGGGCAATTTCCAGGTCAGGTTTAGGGCACCAATCCCCCAAATATACCAGTCAAGGCGAGGACCCCAGTCTGTTAATAATCATGATACCCCCTCAGCACGTAGTTCGACCATCGATAAGGACATGGGACGATCCCCAGATACCCCACACCCCAATATTTACTTATTTGTAGGACATGTAATAATAATCTAACCATCGCACAAGTGTTTTAAGGTTTAAGATATTTACTACGTAGCGGATTTGAAGCATGGCACCCGGGGGCTCCATTTAACACATCCCTGCCAGGACAAAGTCAGCATGCGCTCACTGCGCCCCCCCCCCCACAATGATCCGAGTCGGAGAAAACAGATCGATCTGCGGGCTGCTTTCCACCAGAACATCTTTCATGTCAGACAGAGGTAAGCGAGAAACATAAATCATGACGAGCAACGAGCAGGAAGAAGGACCCAGAACCGGTGCAAACGCACAAAGCAAACCCTCTGACACTAGCCGGGGCGATTATCACTTTGCCCAACGCATTAACTCCGGACTAACCCTCGGCTTGGCTGGAGGGCTGTGTAAACACTACGGTCTTTAACGGATGGAAGAAATCATTAGGAAGCGGGGTCAGAAAGTTTCAATCCTTCTGAGACAAGCGATGGAAACTCGCTCGATTCTTTTAAGAACTCAGCCGAAGGCTTTACGACAGAGAACCACGGGGCAGATGCCCTATAAATAGCTGCGCTCTGCCCCGCTACTGCCACTCATAAACTAGGACTGCTTCGATAAGCCAGGAGCTGCCGCGCAGGAGAAGGAATGAGAAGAAAAATCACCGACACTTAAAGGGGCTCTCCCAACCCAACGCATGTGATAGCCGAGAGGGGTCCCCAGCAAATGTATGGGGGGGGGGGGGATTCTGCTTGATTTGGCAATGGGAGGAAAATCAAAGCTCTTCTCCGTATTTTTTTTATTCTAGATTATCTACGGTTTTGTTTGCCGGTCACGGAGAACATAGAACCCCCGATAAATAAATCAAACAGCCGCGCATGTCGGGAGATCCATTGTGAGCCCGGAAGGCCATTTTCTTTTATTTGGCTCTGTGGCGTCACATTGTATCGGGCCGGGAATATATCTCGAGTTTACGTAGACGTCGTGTCCCGATCATCCAAACCTTCTGAACGTTGGGCACGAAGAAGGGACCTCGCAGGTCATGCTGAGATCAGGGCTGCCCAGCCTCGAGGATGTGTAATAAGAATAATAAACGGGTTCCACTACTTGTTTTCAGGGCCGGATCCGCAGAATTCCGAGCCCGTTCTACGTCTCCACTCGGCATTCTACTCTATAAAGGTTCCTCCACTAAAAGTTATCGCTAAGACACACAAAAGCTTTGAAGACCTCAGAGGTCTCATCTTCTCTGGACCATTAACTTTTGTGCTAAATATTTGTGGGGGGGGGGGCATGGTTTGGGTTCTCGGAAGGAGTAATGCGGTTGATTAATTTGGTCTTATTCAGTGAAGACCACACATTAAAGTAATTAAGCCTCCATTAGTTGCTGGATATGATTTCCCTGTAACAGAGGATCACTTCTTTCACGAGACGCGGAGGCTGCGCATGTTGCTTTGTGTGTGGACGATTCATTAGATGTACTCGAGAGTTCAAAGGAATTCAGCCGAGCGTGAGGAGCGTCTTCCGCAGAAGGCTTTTAAAGCACCTGATTGATGACATGAAGCAGAACGGGGTTCAGGGGTCGGAAAACTCCACACTAATGGCACCGGCTTTTTCCACCAATTCTGAGCCAAACAAAGCAAGTGTGAAGTTAAAAGAGCGACCGGAATGCTCAACAAAGCTTCGGCCGAGTCGGGGTCATCTTCTGCTTCGTTACCAAGAGCACGAGAGGCAGAGTTCGGCCGCGTCTGATCTAAGAGAAAGAAGAAGAACCCCGAAACGTGGAAGAGTTGTCTCAGTAGGGTCCCCGAGGCTGTGAAGACCTCACTATATCCACACAAAGCATATATCAAACATCTAAAACATCTGTCTTAAGACTTTGTGATGATGTCATGACGATGTTATTACTGTATCATCATGATGATGTCACAAAGACAGATCAAAGAACAAGAACCCCCTGTACTCATCAGTATTACACACAAGGGGTAATATTATATATATATATATATAATCATACTAATCATTCCAGACGTGGAACGTTAGCAGGATAGGTAACAGGACACTGGAAATAAATGGTTTAACCCAAAAAAGAATACCAACCCCCCCCAAAAAAAAACCCCAAATAATGCAGGTGTATATCTTGTTTATTTCTATTAGCTAGAAAGAGCGAACCGCAAAAAGTAAAACTGTTAGAAGTTCTAACACTTCGAACCAATCAAACGCTTACTCACGTCTCACGAGAACCCCCGCGATTTAAGACGGCAAAAGGACGCCGGCTCGGTGGTCCGGCAATTAGAGGACTCC
Organism: Sceloporus occidentalis; assembly: GCA_023333645.1. Lineage (NCBI taxonomy): Eukaryota > Metazoa > Chordata > Lepidosauria > Squamata > Phrynosomatidae > Sceloporus > Sceloporus occidentalis. The sequence goes on along the minus strand of JALMGF010000471.1, from coordinate 111,966 downwards.
CACCCACCCGAAGCCAAAGCCCTCTCCGCAGGGGTAAAGTCAGCAGGCTGGTTGCTAAGGAACCGTCACAGAATTTCCCGCGGCTGGCATTGACGGGGTGCAGAGGAAAGAAGGAAAAAGTGCAGTAAAGTGGGACACGGACGTTCTTCCAGTAGAACGCATACAGAGCCATAACCAGCTTTCATTAACCCAATTAACACTAGGGGGTCAGGAAAGCCCCCCAGAGATGTCCCCATTCCCACCGGTCTAGAACAGACTGACTTGGTGAGGTTTACGGAATATAACCGACATTCTAACCGTGCTTCGAACAGTCGAAGAAGAACGCGCCTCCAATCGCCTTTCTTCAGCAAGCAGCCCATCTTATAAGCCCTGTGACGTACTATTAAGAATCCAGAATACCCTCCTTAACCCCCCACTGAAGAAACCCAACTAACTTCGCTTTGACGGTTCGACTAGGCAACGGCCTCTAGTATTCACGTTCATATTAACAAAGCCCTGACCCTACGACTAGTTGATGAGGGCGATTTGTCTCAGCAGGAGGCAGAAATGCTGTAAAAGGGTGATTTCTGACCTCGAGGGGCCCGAAACGCTTACAGTGTTTGGTCTCTCTGAGTGCAGAAGCGTTCAATCTGGTGCTTAGAACTCGCGAGTCCGTCTCTCACCTGTTGGCAGGTCAGGGACGGATGAATTAGGGGAAGGTTATATCGGCGTTAGGACGTCTCTTTATAAAAGGTTCCCTAATATAAGGTAGAGGAGCGTCGATGATCTGGGGGTCCCAGGTGGGCAGCCGTTCCCAGTCATACAGCCTTAAGCTTGTTGATCGAATGCATATTTCTCTGAGATCTTATACAAAGTGACTTTAATCTCTGCCTCCTACCAACCTGCGCGGCCGACGCGCCGATAACGAGCCCACAACACTTCACGGGAAAAAGGCTTATTTTCCCTTCTTTTAAAATCTTTCAATTAGAAAAAAAAAACTAAATATAGGCATTTTAAATGAAGATCACAGAAAGCAAGCAGCAGCCATCGCCATGGAAACTACTGTAGACAGTTACATCGTCTTTACGATAAGGGCATAGGGAATAGTGGTTCTTAAGCAGTTGTTTGGACTGCAATTCCTATCACCCTCAGAGCACTAGAGGCCCCTGCAGAAGTACAGAGGATCCAGTACCGGGGAAAGGCTCTAAGCCCATGCACACCAGGCTGGATTCTGACTCCCATCATGCTTAGCATGCCTGAGGTAACTAGTAAACAGTTAAGTATTCACTGAATGTGCGGCTTCACACATTCCAGCTCCGCCAACATTGTGGGGGGGTAAGTCCTAAACCCCCCTGGAAAACATACGCAGGAAGGGCTCTTATTCATCTAACGGGAGCGTTTTCCTGTCGCTTGCTGCTGCCTTCGATCGTGGAATCACGGAGCGGCCGCGGGGCTGTAGGTTAAGGCAGGTACTTTAAGATGCTTTCTTCGTTCGCGAGACCGTCTAGGACTGTCTAACGGTCTCTTTAATCGTTTTACCTGCAGAAGGATAAAAATGTCCTTCTTTCCAAAGGCTAAACCCTTTAACCCCCTCGCCCCGGAGACCCCGCTATTACTTCGCAGCTCACCGCTGGCCTCATTCACGCCGGTCCGGGAACCCCGCAGAGTGTTTGATGCTATAACTCTCGTGGTTCCATCAGGAAATTCTCCATGTTGGGCGACGAAACCTGTTGGCGTAGCTTAGCAACAGGGGGTTTTAATCTGCTCCAGACCCGGAACGCTTTAACCCATTTAACCCTCAAATATCTGATCTATATGCACAGAAAAGATGCCGTAACAATGCTGTATCCCATAAAACAGCTCGCTAGCGCAGCAGACGCCAGGACGTGTCAGAGGTTGGGGCGCGGATACTAAACAGCGCTGTCGTGAAAGGTCCACGGAACGCATTCATCTTTCCCGACGCATCAACTGGGATGGATTTTATTTTATTGTTTCTCAGATTCGGTTCTGCCAGCCGGGCCGCTGTAGAATTTTAACGACCTTTAGCCTTGGCGGAGGTTTTATCGGGTCAGGTAGTATATGAGGCCATAACCGCTAACCCTAGTTGGACAGCCGGGTTAAACTTATCGTGGTTATATATTCCGCATGAGCTGACCTCTGCCTGAAAGATTTGAAGCAACTCCCTATTTTGGAATAGAGGGGCTTGGATGCGGCCGCCATAAAGACCACTGGCCCTTTCGACGTAAGAGTAATTCAGCGCACGCTCACGCCAGCCCACCTCTCAAAAACCTCCGTGACGGGGCGGCATGTCGCGTCAAGAGATACGATCATTACGGAAACCCCATACCATGCATTTCTTAATTTACCTTGTTACTAAAAACCAGGCGAGTTCCTGGAAATCGGGAGAGGTCCTCATGTACGTCTTGATGTGAGGCATCGCGTTGCTGCGGCCGGACGTCTCTGCTTTCCACCTGCTGTAAAGACAATTAAAATGGGCCAGACGAGAAGAAAGAAGAAGTACCAACCTCAACCCGCAAGCCTGGCATCCGAAGAGCTTCTCCTAATACAATTAGGCCACCCAACACCCAGCACCACTAAACTTAAATAACTAGATGAAAAATGTTAAATTAGGTCTTTTAAACAGGAGTCCTTTATCTCCTAAATAACACGCAGCCATTAGAGAGCAGAAGAGAGACCGCTGTCATCGTCTTACTACATCATGAATATATATATATATATATATATATATATAAAACACACACACATATATATATATATATATATTTGTATATTTGAGTTATTTCACTAGCAGGCAGAATAATTCCAGAAACGGGTTGCTTACTGGAAGTAGGAATGTAGCCACGGCTGTTTCTGTGCCGTCTGGATACCGTATGGCAAGGAGCCACCAGCTAGAAGAAAAAAATGGTAACGAGAATATGATAATGGCATGATTAGACCTCAGCAACACGCTAATATCGTACACGGGAAACATGAAAACAGAGACACGGGCCGGATTATGCGTAGCCATCCAGATCTCCACTGCTGCTGAGGGTCATGGGAGTTCTAGTTATAGCGCCTGCTGGGAGTTGGATCTATCGGGCTTACCTGGATATCCCTCCAAACTGGTTCTCACGTTATCCACCGACGGGTAGATCTGGAGATGGAAGAAAAGGACAACTAATTAAGGGATCCAGGATTTACTCAACGATTAACTGCAGTGACCAGGATTCCGGGTGTGAAAAGGTTACATTTACACCTCCTCCTCTATGTTCCTTTCCAAACCCTTTAAGCCCCAGACGGTATCATTTCTCCCGGTGATTATGCTCCTACCCTAAAGTCATAGACCAGGCAGGACTTACCAGGAGGAGGGGAATATCCGCCTTCACGCCTTTTCCCAAAGTCCCGAGACTTTCCCTGAACTCGGAGTGCAGCCACTTGGTCTTGTCGGCCCCCATGGACCCTATGCTTGAAAACTGTCCGATTACGGGCCAGTCCTGCAGCCCCGGGAGGGGCGACGTGTGTTCTCTTAAAAGCTACACAAACAAAACAGGCTTAGTTAATGGAACGGGGGCCGTGGGATCTTCGTGGCTCTTTGTTACCTTTCGCAGACGCAAGTGACCCCATTTTTCTTTTTCGACGCCCTGGAATCTCCCTGGTGTCGAGCCGACGAGGTACGCCCTGCAATCACATTTCACAGGCGGTTAGCGTTTTTCCTTTAACTCCACGTTTCACACGCTCTGTGCCTGTGAAAAAAAAGTTCAATTACAATCTATTATTAACTCAACTGACAGACTTTTAACCGATTACACCGCTTTCCATCAGAAACGGTATCCGAGTTCACGCTACTTAATGCCGAACAGCCTTCTAGAACATTCCACCGGTCTAGGTTACGGATCCAAAGCAATCGAGGTGAAACATTTAAAAAGGGGTCACCGTGGAATCCAATGGAATGATCCAAGGGAATGATCCAATGGAATGGGCCAATGGAATGATCCAATGGAATGATCCAAGGGAATGATCCAAGGGAATGAGCCAATGGAATGATCCAAGGAAATGAGCCAATGGAATGGGCCAATGGAATGATCCAATGGAATGGGCCAATGTTAATGCGATAAGATCACAAACGTGCTTTATACATATGGGTGACCCGGCGATGCTTATGGAAGCCACGTTGGTGATCAGGCCCCATTACCTTCTTTTGGCAGCAGTTCAGCGTGAATACTAAATACGATGGCGGCCCCCCAACCGCCCCGCTCACAGACCTGGTCTCCGAGAGGTCGTGCTGTTTGATGATATCCATCCATTCTCTCAGGGTTGGCGAGTTGTAAGAAGCTAAGTAGGATATGAGATCAGCCCTGAAGTTTGTCGCTGATTCTCCTGCAGAAATCGAGGCTCCTTCTTGTATCCGACGATATAAAGGACTCAGCCAAATCCTGGGGGGAAAAATGCAATCGTTAACGCGTTTCCCAACGGCGAGAACGAGGGCGCAACTCGCTGCGTTAATGGCGTGTAACAAGCCGCCTGTGTGTTAAAGGAGTTTAGTCTCCTGTTCTGATTAAACTAACTTCTGCCTTAGAACTTCTTTCCTGCACTGCATTACAAATAGATTTATGTGTATACACAGCAAAATAATTTATCCGTAACAGAATAAATAAAATATATACACTACTGTTCAAAAGTTTGGGGCCACTTAGAAATGTCCTTGTTTTGGAAAGGAAAGCACATTTTGTCTATTAAAATAGCATGAAATGGATCAGAAATCCAGCTCGGACGGGGTTAATGTTGTAAACGACTATAGTAGCTGGAAACGACTTTTAATGGAATCTCTTAATAAGCGTGCAGAGGCCCTTTATCACTCCCATCACTCCTGTGTCCCAATGGCCCTTTATCGCTCCCATCACTCTTGTGATCCAATGGCCCTTTATCACTCCCATCACTCCTGTGTCCCAATGGCCCTTTATCACTCCCATCACTCCTGTGTCCCAATGGCCCTTTATCACTCCCATCACTCCTGTGTCTTCCAATGGCCGTTTATCACTCCCATCACTCTTGTGATCCAATGGCCCTTTATCACTCCCATCACTCCTGTGTCCCAATGGCAATTTATCACTCCCACCACTCCTGTGTCCCAATGGCCCTTTATCACTCCCATCACTCCTGTCTTCCAATGGCCCTTTATCACTCCCATCACTCCTGTGTCCCAATGGCCCTTTATCACTCCCATCACTCTTGTGATCCAATGGCCCTTTATCACTCCCATCACTCCTGTCTTCCAATGGCCCTTTATCACTCCCATCACTCCTGTCTCCCAATGGCCCTTTATCACTCCCATCACTCCTGTGTTCCAATGGAGTTTTAAAGGCTAATTGATGGTTAGCCTTTATAATTACGTTACAGCCAGAAATGTCCTTGTTTTCCATGAAAACAGCTCAGTGACCCAAGACATATATATATATATATATTTAAATATATATAGTTAACTTAAATTTAGGAAATTAAATACTTAACCGGGTTCTAGGGAAATCTGGACAGACAATCATAAAGCTTTTCTCATGAAAATTAAATAATCTACATATTCAGAAGAATACAACGTATCAGAAAACGATCTTAAATTTAATAACATACCTGGAGCGGAAAATGCCGTTTTTGTTACAGAAACCGATAATTTTCTTTTTTGCTTGTTTTACCCCGATACGAGTGACTGACAAGTTAGTATATAAACAATAATTTCACATCTTATTTGAAAGGAATATAGGCTGGTCTGCGTGGCAGCGCTTAGGGAAGTTTTGTCTGATTTTCTCTGGTTTATAATAATAATGATACACTTTAGTAGCCAACGACAATTCTTCTAAACTGCAAACTTTTAAGGGGCCCTAAGCACCCGAATATAAAAGCTTTCCTATCATGCAGAACTGGTTGGCAGATCGGCCCCATCCGGCCCCCGTCTAGTCGTCCGTTGCTCCTGCTGTAAAGACTCAAACCTTAATTATTATCGTTGGTCTCGTCATAGATTCAGGAGCCGTATCTCTATCCCGCGCATGTTTAATACCCTCACTGTATTGAGGACAATGTAATGGAATTATTGCTTTGGGTTCTTCATTCTTCCTGGTGATAAAACGGTTAAACGTAAAGCCAGAGCATCGCTGTTATAGCACAAGGACAAATGTACAGGAAGAACGCACCTGTGCGCACGAAGCAAGAGACAAGACGGGCAGGAGAGGGCAGCGAGCGGCATTATACGCAGCCACAGCTCGCAAGAGAGAAGAGGAGAAAGCTTTTAGACACAACAGCCATCAAGGTAAAGAGCTCGCAGGACAATGAAGATCTGAGCACAAAACACTCACGGGGAGGAAGAGTGCACTCCCCGAGGGGAAGAAAAACTCAAGACCAAGAACACGGTCTAAAAAATGAAAGGATCCACACAAAAGCTGTACACGTCTCCGTGTATTAATGCGCTCGCTTCCAGGAGACGAACAGCCCGGGCGCCGGCCACGTACGTCACACGTCTTCAAAGGGCCGGCTGCCTTCTTATAGATGGATCAGGAGCGTTATCAGGAGTACCACGCGCCGCGGGGAAATCTCATCGCTATTTTATTGTTTATCTTTTTCTATGTTTTTTTTTTTTTTTACATTTTTTTTAAAGCTTTAGGATTTACACAAAAGTTTTTATAACTTATTGCCAATGGTTTCCAGAATTTATTTTTTTACGGGATCACCTTCACTAACGTCCGTCTTGGACTTCTCTAACAACTAAACAATTAAAAACAAACCCCAAAACTCTAAGCACAGGACACGCTGCTTTTTAGGGGGTTTTGTCTAAAAAAGGTTCTGATCAGTGTTTTTTTTTTCCAGTACCCCTGTGTTTTCTGGTCCCAGTCTCCGTGAATGAGGTTGCTGGTGTGGATCACGACTCGGAGCCCTTCTTTGTAGAGAAGTAACATCATTTTCCTTCAATAAAACAAAAAAAAACAAAACTGGGTAAAATATTCTGCATTCAGATTCCCACTGGAATGCGACTGTACAGTTTACAAAGAGTTAAATACGTTAAAATCGCTACTAAGGCAGTCCCAATGACATCGAATCCAACACGTAGGTGAATACAAGAGCTAACGTTCCATGATAAACGTCCGGAGGTCTTGTGCCAGGACGAGAGCAGGGCAGTAACTTTGGTTTGGTGCAATTCTGTAGCATTTTTATTTTTTTGGGATTGTATGTTTTTATTCTGCTGGCCCCCGGGAGACGTATTTACATCTTTTCTATACGTATAATAGAACTTACGTGTGGTGAGTCCCAAACGCAATGTCCAGCTTGGCCTGGGTGGGGGGGGGTATAATAAAAAGAATTAGTTTGCATCACAGGTCACTATAACGCCATCTAGAGGTCATCTGAGATAATGCCGCACGGGCAGCTTACAGGCAGCACGGGACAGACGGCGGGGTCTGCTTTTAGTACATTATTGAAGGCTACAAAGACTAAGGAGTGCGATTCCTGTTAGCGACGCAGAGCTGACAGAGTGGGGTATAATCAGAGGGACCCCTGAGGTGTTAAAAGCTGAAGTGACCCTACGTTTAACTCTATGAACTCTTGGTAGCTAAAAGATATCCCTTGGCTGGTTATCTTGGAGCGGAAACAGAAAGTTTAGAGAATGTCTTTGATGAAAAATATCGACACGATATAAAGTTGGAAGGTTGAAGAGTAAAGGCGGAAGGCGCCTGGAACAGCCTTTCAGCAGACACGGTCCGGATAAATTCTCGAGGCAAACAACATATAATAAGAGTCATCGGCTGATTAGAACTGATGGGAGGATTAGCACAGCTTAGTAAAAAGGGCCCCATGGTTATTTTTTTCAAAACAAAATTAGTGAAAAACGTAAAAGAGTTGGAGGCGCGATCATACCTGGCACAAGCGAATGTTTTCATACGGGTGCGCAGCCTCGTGCAGCTTCGCTTTCGATTCTTGTTTTTCACCGTGTACGACGAGTAACGGCTTCTTCCTTTTACAGAACAGACAGAGCGGGTTTGGGGGTCTCTCCACCCGGATTTAAGACACAGAATCCCCCCCCCCCCCCCCGCATTTACATTAAAAACCATCCCTGCCGGCTCAGCAGAGCGGATTCGCGGAGCCGCTCAGAATACGCGGGGTTTTTTCCGCTCGGTCACAGAAGGGAAGGAGTCGTACAGGGCTGAGATAGCACAACTAGCAGACACAGATAACACTAATACAGGCCACTTCGAGACCGTATGACGATTAAAAAAGTAAACAATAGTTATTTAATTTGTATTTATTTACACAACGTCTTTTGCTTTCAGTGTGAAACACGAGGTCGGCACAAATTGCTGCCGGTTACAACATTTTAAAGTTGCTTAAAGCTAAAACTATATAAATAAGATGAAAAAGGAAAGCGGCTCACCTGAACTCCTCGGGGTACTGCTTCACCAGCCACGGCACGTCTATGCAATAGTTAAACTTTTAAAACACAAAGTAAAAAGAGCTCGGTGAAGAGACGATGCCGAGGAGCGCCTTGCTAAAAACACACATCAGGGCTGTTGGCGTGAGACGGATCACGGGTCCCCAACATACACAACAGGGCAAGACTGAGCATACGCGATCCAAGACGCCATTGAATTCTCGGGACAGCTGGGTGCTATATCTGTCCAAATCAGTGAAACAAGAAAAAAGCCTCGGCAGCCGACACTCACCTGTACGGAGGACTCCAACGTACCATAGAGAGGAGATAAAATATCTGTAGGGAGCAAACGAGATGCGAGGATCAGATATTCTATCCCAACAACCCACATGTAGCACTCGTGCCGGGAACCACGGCCCTTGGAGATCCGGTACCCATAAAACTCACTTATTTATGTCTTATTAAAAGACACGTTTATGATTTCAGTGTAAAGTGTGAAAATCCCCTGATAGAATAATAAGTATTTGTTAACCGGCTTCACTCTTTGATACAATTCAGGTGAAACCCCCCCCGGCCAACGCAGTGAAAAGATTCCGCTTGGGGCATGAAGCTGGAGTCAGAAGGGTCGGCGTAGGAAAGCATTTTATAACGGGCAGTGCGTTCGCATCAAAATGTTTAAACTCTCTCCCTGGAAACAAGGTGAGGGTCTCATAGATAAAAAATATAAAATAAATTAAATAAATTATCATAAATACTGGTACCTTCCTTACCTTTTATGTGGAGAGCCCCAAAATTGTACTTGGGTTTAATCCCCCTGACTTTTGTGAGGTAGAAGCAGAAGGGTTCTCCAGCATGCAGGAGGTCCCACGGATCCTGAGAGTCACTTGGGGTCTTATACTTGTCCTGTCTGCTCGTGCTCTGCCCTCTTTCATCGTCCTGAGTTTGTGGTGGTCTTGGTTCCCTCCCCGGTCCCTCTCTTTCTGCTTTAATCTTCTGGGATGGCTTTGATTCGTCGTCGCTACTCGACAGGCACCAACCTGAGTCGTCTTTATCGAGTTTCAGTTTCTTTACAGGCGACTGGCGAGTTCCTTGTTCCTCCTCTTCGAACCTCACCGGGTTCGCCTTTCTTTTGTGGGAAGCCTTCCTGGCTTCGGAGCAGCTGTACCGGGGCAAAGGGCCCAGGCTGCCTCTGGTCGGTGACCGGGACGGCTTTCCGCTTTCCTCTGGTTCATCATCGCTGCTAGACAACGTCCATTTACCGTGGTTACTCTCCTGGGAGTGTGTAGCCCTTTCCGAAATAATAAAACAATATACACATGTAAATCAGCGAGAATTAACTAAAAACAGGATTTCACAAGAAATCTATATCTATAAAACCCAATATTGTTTAATAAAATGTGGAGCGCGGCTGCTACCAAAATGTATCACCGTGATGACCCATTAGGATAAATCAGCATCATAATATCCTAAAGCTGCTGTTCCATCTACTCTACTTCATTTAAGACTTTTATACCTAAACGCATCATTAGACGTCTAATCGCTAGATCCGTGAATGTCAAAATCCTTCCCGTAATTATTCATCCATTTATAATGTTATTCATGTTTTCTTTATGCCACGAACACTTATCATGTAACACAAACTCACGCACTGACAGGTTGTTGCCACGGAAACCAGGAAAGCCTCCGTGCTGGTTTTATGTTGATTAAACCTTCGGCGGAGGGAATCATTTGACAGGCTCTGCAAAGGCAATTAACGTTTTGTCGAAGTGGAACGGCACCTTTAATCGTCTCCATCGCTGACATCAGAACTTTCATTTGCATTTGAAATCCCAAAGTAACCCGACTAACAGCATCAAACCTCCCCCTGACTATCATTTTAATAACAAGCATCTGTTTCTGTGCATAATTCACTCCGCGGAGAAGCAAAATAATGTTCAGGATTTGCTGCACCATCTGCCGGCGTCTTTACAGAAACTCTGCCAATCGGTAATTGGTCCCAGCGGCATGCGCAGCGCAGAATAATCCCCCCCCCCACAAAACCGCAACGTGACTATCACTGTATTACCCTCACCACTTCTGCTGGGAGGCTGTTCCACTTATTCTCTCCTCCAAGCCGGACAGATCCCTTATATCCTACAAACCAATCGACACTATAGTTGCCCTCCTCTGAGGGCTGTTTTTTCAACGGCACAACAGCCGGGACCCCTGAAGCGCAGACCTACAGCTCGTCCGATAATCTCCATAATCTTCAAATAAATGCCGCTTTTGATTCTGCGCAGCAAAGGTTCATGGGAATCGTAGTTTGCAAACGGCCGAAAGTCTGTACCGGATCCCGTGCGGGTTTACGTCCAGACTACAGATAAGCAACCGAGGCCAAATTAAGCTCGAATATATGGGAGATTATTATGTATTGTTTTATATAGCGCCATCATATTCCGTAGTGCTGCACAACAGGATATACATTTAATGCTGAAAGAAAACAAAATGCAGACACTTTGATAATAGGAGGTCTGGACTATTTCATTAAATGTTTTATTTATATGAGATCAATGCTCGATAACATTCTCTTCCATTATTTCCCAAGGATATTTGTGCCATCGACGGCTGATAACAAAAAGTTATAGCCAAAAACGCGTATAATCAAGTTTACTTTATTGCTAATAATACACAGATGGTTATCATGCGTCGGGTCCCAAACACAACACGCTCCCAACTCTGACATACGGGGCCACTCTCCATGCCAACCAACACGTCAGCTCACCCAAGAGGGGGCACTTTTGTTTTAGTGGGTGTGGTTAGAGGTGTGACTAGGGCGGGGCTATTAGTGTACCTCTGTGGGGCATTTAGAAGAATAATGGGTTTTATTTACCCCGTTTAATTTATAAAGCCGTTTTTGACCTCCTAGAAAAGAGGGGGATCAGGGGAGGAGAGAGGGGCATCAGGGGAAGGACAACGTGCAAGGGACCAAAAAGGGACTGGGCAAACTGGACATGGGACACCTGTCAGCTATGATCCCCCTGTCACACTGCTCAAACTCCCCACCCCCTGTCTCTGTTTCCCGGTCACCTGTGCATTCTGCGTCTCAGCTGCACATGCGGCTGCGATCTGATGACGTCACATGTCGGCGCAGGGAAACGCGTCAAAGGAAGGACTGCTGCTGTCAGCTGTAGCCAGTAGAATGTAAACACTTCGACTGCGTCATCACCCCTGACCAATCCGCGGCCTCCTCTTTTTGTGGCGGGTGGTTTGGATGTGTCTCGGTTTCTATGGTAACGCGGCCCTACTGCGCGGTCTCATCCCCGGACTCCAGTGACCGGGTGCTCGCTGTGATGTTTCGCGCGGTTGGTCTGTCTCTCCGGCCGGAGCGGGAAGTCACCGAATATGACCGGAAGAAGTTTATTAAAGTGAGTGGCCCCTGCGAGGGCAGAAGGGCAGGGGTAATACCCTGGGGGGGGTGAGGGTTAGAAATAGAAGATACTTGAAGCAGAACGACCCCTTCTGCTTGTAACCATTCATGTGCCAGTGGGGTACTCTCTACACCCAGGTACTATGGGAAAAATCTGGCGTGAAGTGATGCAGTCACTATGGCAACCACTAGACTGTTTCTGGCGATTGGACCAGAATGGTTATGGTAACCACTTTGTCAAACTTTGCGCCACATAACTTTTTAGCCCCCCATTTATTTTAACTTTAGAATTCAATACAAAGAAACAATTCTGAGGCGTTCTCTTCATCATAGCAAGCAATGGGGTGCTCCATCGGTTACTATGGTTACTTAGCGTCGCTTTTCAAACTTTATCAAAATTTCATTATAAATAAAGAATTTCAGTTCATCTCATTCTTTCCCCAACGCCCCCGATGTGTTTATAAACAATTATTTATCTCATTCTGTATATTTGGTTTCAGGTGAAGTTTTTTTCCCTTTTTTATTATAATATATGCGTTTTTGTGTAAAATGAATGGTCGTCGTACATTGTACATCACTTATGGTGAGGATTAATATTAAGAAATATTTCTTATGGGGCTATTGGAGGAAGAAGTGAAAAATGATCTTAATCTAAAATTATATTATCTCGCCCGTGAGAAGCTCTCTATAAGGATTTACTGCTTGCTATATTTGTATTACCCCGAAATTGTAGGGGAAAGGCAAAAATTCAAAGGGTACATCTTCCCACCCCTATAAGCCATGACCCCCAAATGCTACCCCTGCCCATTGGTCTATATAGTAACTGTGTGTGTGTATATATATATATATATATATATATATATATATGTATATGTATGTATGTAAACAGAGAGAGACAGACCGACAGACAAAAATGGGGAATATTTTGCAGGATAAAAAATTATCCAGAAAGTCTGAGGGGCCTCAATATTTCTGGCTTGGGGGAGAGAAGAGAGAGAGAGGGTATAGGAGAGGGGGGCGAAGAAAGGGAGGAGATGGGAGAAAAGAGAGACATTTAAATATATAAAAGGGGTTTAATAAAGGACAGAAGGAAGTTTATTTCAAAGAAGTAGAATCTAACACTAGAGGGTCAGAGGCTGAGGAATGGAAGGAAGTTTTACTTTACTGAGAGGGTGGTAGACAAGTGGAACAGTCTCCCAGCAGCGGTGGTAGAGGCTAATACAGTGTGTGTGGGGGGTTAAACATGCATGGGATAGACATGAAGCTTTTCTCACTATGGGACCAGACCAAGGTCTGAATCCCTTACATCAGGAAAAAACAGGCAGACTAGATGGGTTGAACGGGGCTGAACTGCCGGCAGATTCCATGTTTCTAACTACTAAGCCCTCCGTGTTCCTCCAAAACCCTTCCCCACTCTCCAGCTAGAAATGTTCCCGTCCCACTCTTTGCCTTTCGCTTTGTGTTTCTCCGAGACACCTCTGCTCCCTCTGTGTCCCTCTCGCTTACCTCCGACGCACTTTACGCTCATCCTGATGATGTTATCACCCTCCAAACGCAGGCCACCCTACTCTCCATTGACTTGCTGTCTATGTGACGGATGCCAAATCAATAGAGTGTAGCTTTAATTGTATAGAATCTAATGATAATGCAGGCAAAGGCAGGCCAGATCCATAATGACCATCAACCTAATGGGTTCATGGAACAGTTACCCAGCACAGGAGGTATAAAACAAGCAGGGAATTCCTCAGTAGTTAATAAGAGTAACCCATGAGAATGCGACGGCTGATCACCAAATAACACACAAGGTTTTTATTACGTAGAAACCTGAGGATCAGTCCGAGGAGCAGGTTCTGTGTAAATACTTTTCACTGAGTTGTCTTCTCTTACCGCAGGTATTTCACGCCTGTGATCGCGAGAACAAGGGCTATTTAAGCAGAGAAGATCTGAAAGTGGCAGTAGTAATGCTGTTTGGCTATAAGCCTTCCAAGGTAATGTTCTGTGCTTATATAACCCATTTCTAAAATGTTTCTATGCCTGCTGTAGACAAATTCCAGTTGCGACACCTTTAATTTTAGATGTTTAACTAATTTCACGATTCAGGTAGATCCCATTAAAGATCAATCGAGACACCTTAGAGCTCACAGGCATCCTAAAATCTGTAGCCCCTCCCCCAATCCAGTTTACAATGGAGTTTTATCCCCATCCAGGAATGTGGGGGGCTTCATACTAAATATTTTTAGCTGATATGTTTTTCTTTCAGCCGGTGATTTTTTTCTGTTGTCGTTTGCGTTTCAACCACAAGATGTCAGCAGAGAGCTCTGCAAATGATTTGATGTGTTTCTGTCTTATTATTTGTAAATATTTTTGTAAACACAGTAATAAAATATTTTTATTATCACGAAAAAATGTTTTGGAAACCTAGCCTTAATGGTGCGATTAGAATGGGTTGATGAATATAATACTGCATTTAGGTTCACGCTAGAAATAGCCGAACCCCTTGGTCTAATTCACAATGCCCCACTGCTTCACTTACCAGTAACCGACACTAAGTGACAGAGGCAACTATTTGACTTTAATCAGGGCCATTGGGTTCATCGTGGATTATGATTATGACTCTGCCTAAATTAAGTTAGGAAATCCTTTATGTTGGCAGGGAAGGCATGTGATGTAACAATTAAGAGTATAATTTGCTTTTGGACGCTTATGTTTGGGTGCTTTTGGTGCCAGTATCTGTTGCTATGGTGATAAGACCACACTTCAACCTTAGCACTAGATTCACTTCTTTTACTTACCTCCCCAAAATGGATCTTTTCCTCTAACATTCTTTCCTTTATAAGAATAATAATCCCAGGATCCTTTGTCATGCTTATGGGCGACACATTTAACCTGTATTTACTGGTCCCATATGCTGACATTCTGTATTTTCATTTCAGTTGGAAGTGAATTCCATGACGTCTTCTCTGCCAAACACTGCAGGTAATTCTTCGGGAGTAAATGCTTCAACCTGACAAACTTCTGTTTCCCCTTTTAACAGCAGGTCCCTTTTGCCTAAATGTGTATGTTTGTGATGATATTAATAATGTGTCTGAAAAAGCCATACCCTGTTATTTGAATGGGGTTCCACACGTTGTTATTAATGAACGCTGCTTGGCCCATGCTGTTACTAAAAAGTATCCAAAGTTCTAGCCAGGAACCCTGCTGACCCAACGTTCTTGGCTTTTTGGGCGTTCTGTCGTGGTGTGCCCAACATTCCTGTCTACTTCCTCTTTTTGTTGTAGTGGCCCAAGGGCCATTAGGCATTTTAAATGTCCGGTAGTCAGTTGGCTAAGAGCGATGGCCCTGACATATGGATTTGGGGAGCTCTGTTGTTGTGCCACGCACACGCTAGTCACGGTGCCACATCTCTTTATCTCACGTCTGCGAAATTTGTCCTTGTTTAGGGGTGACTCTTGATGACTTTCTGAAAATGATGACTATAAAGAAAGCAGCCCAGTTAAGCATCGGAGACCACAGACAGATCTTCTCGGTGTTTGATGCTCATTGTGAGTATTTATTCCTGATCGAGTCTCTGAAAAAAGGAACACCTTTTCCAAAATTTTGCCCACACATCAGGACCCTCATCCGACCCCCTATGACCTTCGAGCCCCTAAATATGTTTAATATTTCAAAATGTTTAGAATTCAATTAGGTGCATTTTCATTACGTTTTAGATTAACTTTTACTTTTATACTTTATTGTAGAAAGTGCTTACTTTATTGTATGTTTACTCTGAGGGTGCATTAAAACCTGCAACTGCCCCTTCTGTTAGCTATAAATGACTGCAAATAACTTAATATTTGACATAATAATCACAGTTTTATTTCTGTGGTCAGGTCGTGGTTATCTAACAGCGGATGATTTTAAACGTGCCTTCAAACACGTGTGCCCACGCATGTGTGAACAGACAGCGGTGGAGGCGTTCCGGTAAGATTCATTCCGTTTCTTCTTTTGGGTGATTACAAACCCCTTTATCAGTAAATGAAGTCTGCAGCTTGTTACCAACACCACCGGTAACCTCCATGGCTCTGACTACTATGGTCAAGAGAAGCACGTTGTGAGCCGTAAAATAGAAATCTTTATATGTAAAGTATATATATATATAATATATATATATACAATACCGTTCAAAGGTTTGGGGTCGTTTAGAAATGCCCTTGTTTTTTAAAGAAAAGCACATTTTGTCCATTAAAATAACGCAAAATGGATCAGAAATCCAGCGCAGACGGGGTTAATGTTGATTTTTAATTGAATCTCTTCATAGGCGTACACTCCCATCACTCCTGTGTTCCAATGGCCCTTTATCACTCCCATCACTCCTGTGTTCCAATGGCCCTTTATCACTCCCATCACTCCTGTTTTCCAATGGCCCTTTATCACTCCCATCACTCCTGTGTTCCAATGGCCCTTTAGCACTCCCATCACTCCTGTGCTCCAATGGCCCTTTATCACTCCCATCACTCCTGTGTTCCAATGGCACGTTGTGTTCGCTGATCCAAGTTTTAGTTTAAAAGGTTAATTGATCGTTAGAAACCCTTTTGCAATTATGTTACGGACAGAAATTTCCTCGTTTTCCATGAAAACTATGTGAACGGTATGGATGTGTGTATATATATATATGGATATATGGAAATTTAAAGGGAATTTTAAAGACTCCCACGAAAGGAAAACATTTGAGATGAAAATTATTATTATTATTATACGTATTTCAACACCATAAAGGAATAACTTAATGTGGGTTCGGGTTTCCTGACACAACCACAACTTTATATGAACATTCATCTTAATGTCCACTGCGTGTCTCATTGTTATACTTGTCTCGGATGTGTTAATATGTTTATTGGTTATCCTATGTTTATTTGTTCTGGTCTTTGGTTATCTCTCAACCACCTCAAGGCCCATCGTTTATGACACCCCACTCAACCCCCCTTCTCTTACACCATCACTTGTTTTAAGTGGTAACCTCTATCATGTTGATCAGTATTGCTTCAGACCAGAAGAAAAGAGGATAACTCTCAGAAGCTTGTCTTTTAAATATCATGTTAGTCCAATAAAGGTATCACTTCATTATATATATATATATATATATATATATATATATATATATATATATATATATACTATATAGACTCACGGACTCCAGCTGCGTCCGGCGCGCTGGTGTTTTGGACATTTGTATAACACTCTTCGTACAGAGCGAGCGTTCTCAGGGGTTTAACTTTAGAAAGCTTTATTGTTCCTATACAGGTGGCAATAAGTTCAACGTTTCAGCCTCCGTTTGAGGCTTTGTGCAAGACTAGGAGGTGTGTGTGTGTGTGTGTGTGTGTGTGTGTGTGTGTGTGTGTGTGTGTATATATATATATTTATTTATTTTTTTATATATATATAATTTTTTTTTACTATTTAATTATTCGATTCTTGTTATTAGATTGTGAAAAAAAATATTTTTCTATAAATGATTTTTGTTCATTTACCGTTTGATTTATTTGTTTTATTTAAATGATTTACTATAATCTTTTTTTAGAATAGCTATATCTTATATTGCTGTGTTTTACTAACATTTTCCTGCCAATGTGTGAATCAGGTAATAGCAGCTTTTTTCTTTCTTTATGTTGCACACAAATCTGCTGTATTTCCATAGAAACGCTTTAACCCTTTGGAAGTCAGTCTAATTCACCCCTGAGCGGCCTTCAAATGGTTAAATTTGCCGCGTAAGATCTCTGCCAGGGCGAGACAAAGTACGGCACGCGAGGTTCACTCTTTCTGCTCCAATTAAAATATCCAAGCCACGGAATCATCCGATAACCAGTCGTCGGTTGATAACCACTCAAGGCGCCAGATTGGAACTCGCATAAAATGTATTTTAAACACGTCCGGTCCGGAAATTTGGTGAAAATGCACGACCCGATAAATACATCAGCGTTTGTACCGCTCATTAGCATCCTACAGAGGCGGCGGCGCGGCCTTTCATTAAACCATTTACACCGCGTTATTATCCGGTCGCCGGCTGCCCCGCCAGCTCCTGCTCTGTTAGATAAACACAAGGTCGGATGGCAGGTGCGCTCCTAAGTCTTTCAGTTCATCGTCGGCTAATAATGACCTCATTGTTTTGTGCTTCTGCGCCATAATTAGAAACAGGAGAAAATTATCTGCGGGCGCAGCCAAGCCGCCTCGAGATTGTGCTTTCTCTGCAAGTTAGATTTATGAACCTGTACGAGGATCCAAATGAATAGGAAGCATTTGTCTTGCGAGCGCCAGTTACCATGGAAACCCCATACACAGTACCGTGTCATTTCACCTCCGCTGATTCCTGCAGTTGATTTTTTCTCTCTCTCTCTCTCCTCCTTTGTTGTTTCTGGATTCTTAAGAAGCCGTCTCGCAATCTTTCATCGCCAGACAATTAATCATTGCTACGAGTTTTTACAATTCATCTTTCTCATAACGCATTCACAAATCTCTCTTCCGCATTAAAAAAAAAAAAAGACAGGGAAAGGACAAAGAAAGACGGTTTATAATAACGAGGAAGTTTCGTTTAATGGCAAAAATGGGTCAAAGACATCTGATAAAAGCACATTTAGGGTATAGCTGATCACAAATGAAGTTTGTTCCCCATTAACCCTTCCCAGCTCTACGCAAGCTGGCCCATAGGCAACCCACCTAGAACAGCGGCTCCGTCCACCTTACCCCTGCGTATGTATAAAAGTATTCTCATCTCTTGTCTTTTGGTCCATTGTCTTTGTCTCCTGTTGCTATTCCATTTATTGTAGATCGGCTTTTAACTACCCACCCCAGGCTACGGCCGGATCCCCCTGGTATATGAAGACAAAGCAGAGTTTAGGGGTACAGTGTCCTGTTTCTCGCATAAACTAATCTTAGTGAACCGTGGTGCCTGATTTCTAAATTCCGTGTTTTAAAAAAAAGCATTTTTCCCATTCTAATCATCGTATCCGGCAGAAATGACACACGGCCAAAGAGTTACTAAGACAGGTGGCTGAAAAACTTCCCTGCGTGATATTGAGCTTCTGAAGGCTCCGGGGCACAGCGTTTGATGAACGACGGCCCCACGCAGATTTTGGGCAACAAGAATGGGAAGCCCTTTCAGTTATAAACCAAATGTTGCCTGATTCAGACGTCCTTGTACTGATACAATCACTCTTTGAAGAACGCCTGAGGTTCTATACCTCTGGTTGGCTATGATGTGTTTTGGTAGCACCTGGTCTCCTTCTGCCCCGTCCCACCTTCATTTTCCAACGAGAAGCTGATTCTTAATCTACCAGAAGACAAGATGCAGAGATATGCGATGAAAACCTGCGTCTCGAGATGATTACCGCTTATGCACATAACGTCAGCCCCCACACAGACACAATAGACTATGTTTATTGAAACTGGAGACTCGATGGATCTGTCACAAATATTTAACGGCAGCATATATTAAATCCTGCTTATGTGGTGTAAATAGAGAGGAACCCTGACGATGAGCGGCTCGGTCTCGATTCCAGGTGTTTCCAGGGAAGTTGAATAGAAACTCGGCTCATAGACTCCCAAACCTCATAAATATTCAGCAGATAAAAATACGGCATCCGAGGCGGCTTCTCACGTTTTCACGTCTCCTATAGGGAAGTCATTTGGAAACTCGATTAGGTGATATACCTTCATCCATCATGGGGGAGAAACCAGGGGGAGCGCTGATGATGTCGATCTCTTGTGTTGGTAGATCTGATGATGTCGATCTCTCTTGTGTTGGTAGATCTGATGATGTCGATCACTCTTGTGTTGGTAGATCTGATGATGTCGATCTCTCTTGTAGCGCTGATGAGGTATATCGCTCGTGTGTTTGTAGCTCTGACAGCTGCCCCTTTCTGCCAGTTCAAAAATGTTTTCAATCAGCAGAACAGATTTATTTGTAATCTTTATTGACGATTCGTATTCCAAAATTCAAAGATTTGGAGAGCTCCATATTTCTAGGTGTGCTGCAAAAGGAGGGGCCTAATAGTGACCCCACCCATACTAATGGTCTGTCAGTTCCCAGGTAAGCTCCGCCCAATTTGTCACACCCCTCCCACAAATGAATCTGTTTGTTTTTGGAAAACGGAACTTGTAATAATCCGTTCCGTTTCTCAGTCTGCGTCCGACGCGTTCCGCGGACTCCTTTATTAATGCAGAGAGGTAAAGAAGTCTGATCGTCGACATATTGATGTTTAATAAACATGAAGTAGACGTGAAGGGATACAGTAATTATTTAGCTGCGTTTTTTACCTCAGCCTCTTCCCGTCTGCTTTCCATAACCTCGCGTATCGACGGCGGCACCAACTCATCCTTAACGGGGTTACGCTGGCGATACCCGCAGCATCACGAGGACTCCGGTAAAGATGAGCAGATTACCCCGTGGGTTGCAAAACCCTTAAATGAATTCCTGCCGGGTAAAATTAGGCTGCTCGTCGTTCACGAGGAATTAACACATTCTTACAAGCAGAGTTTGTTTAGAGAAGAGATCCGTCCGTGGAGCCGAAGACGGAGGGCTGCCTGTTCCTGGAGAGCCCCGGAACCGGTATCTGTTAATATGGAAAGAATACCCGATTTAAAGGGATACCGACACTGGGCTTGACAAAGCGTGGCGGGATTTATGAGCGTTCTGTCTGCTTGTGGAGAAGAGAGGTCCTCAGAGACCGTGATCTTGCTGTTTATGAGACCCAGTACTCTCCCCTATATCATTAAAGTGTCATGTTTGCTGCGGGGTACAGAGTAGGGCAGGTTAGTGTTGTAAATAGTGTTTCTGTGACCTTCTTGCCCCTGGTATATAGTTACATGGGTGAACCTTGAGTTCCATCTTTCCAGCGTGTCCCTAATAGCAGAATGAAGACAAACACAGAGCGTTAAGATCACGCCGGTTACGGGATTAAATCCCTTTATGACTCCAAGGGCTGCGTGAATCAGCCGCCAATCAACCACAAATCACCCGATATTTACATTCGTAAGCCTCTAAGACCCATGGCCCCCACCTCTAGAGGCAGTGCATTCCAGATCTTTATTGCCCTCACTGTCAAGAATATAATAAATAATTTAGGTTGTCATGTAGGGACTGCTGCCCCTGTCTACTTAATGGCGTTAAGAGGACAACACAAATTTGAATATTAAAACTGGATTTCGATTGTTTAGGAGGTATTTGCTTTAAAAGTTTATCTCCAGGAAGCTGAGATCTGTGGCAGAATGTGTCAGAACTAGCATTAAATAAATCACTCTGCCTTCTCCAGCAACAATCAGCAACTTAACAATACTGGATATTTACACATAAGGTGGATTTCAAATACATTCTACCGTCCGAAAGTTTGGGGTCACTGAGCTGTTTTTAATGAAAACAAGGACATTTCTGGCTGTAACATAAATCGAAAAAAGGGTTTCTAACCACCAGCCTTTCAAACTTAACTTAAAGGGCCATTGGAAAACAGGAGTGATGGGAGTGATAAAGGGCCATTGGAACACAGAAGTGATGGGAGTGATAAAGGGTCATTGGGACACAGGAGTGATGGGAGTGATAAAGGGTCGTTGGGACACAGGAGTGATGGGAGTGATAAAGGGCCGTTGGAACCCAGGAGTGATGGGAGTGATAAAGGGTCATTGGTACACAGGAGTTATGGGAGTGATAAAGGGCCATTGGAACACAGGAGTGATGGGAGTGATAAAGGGCCATTGGAACCCAGGAGTGATGGGAGTGATAAGGGGTCATTGGGACACAGGAGTGATGGGAGTGATAAAAGGCCGTTGGAACCCAGGAGTGATGGGGGTGATAAAGGGTCTCTGTACGCTTATGAGATTCCATGGACATTTACAGCGTTAACCCCGTCTGCGCTGAATTTCTGACTTATTGCATGTTATTTCAATGGACAGAATGTGCTTTTCTTTTACAAACAAGGGCGTTTCTAAGTGACCCCAAACTATTGCTTATTATTATTATTATTATTATTATTATTATTATTATTAGGTGTAGAGAGCTATAAAATACGGTTTCTTTTTTATTATTATGGGGGTTTCCGGGTGTCTCGGGATCTCGGGACGGTGTCTGATGAGTGTCATACATATCTCATTGATGTGAATTTTTCAGCACGCTTGCATTAATAAAAGAGCCGCTACACGCGTGTGATCGGAATCGCTGGGTAAGCGTCTGGGAATGGTGCTCGGCTCCAGAAAACATCCCTTACATCCAATCTATCTGCCATTTTTCAGCAATTACTGAGATTACACCAGTTTATTGCA
Organism: Sceloporus occidentalis; assembly: GCA_023333645.1. Classification (NCBI taxonomy): domain Eukaryota; kingdom Metazoa; phylum Chordata; class Lepidosauria; order Squamata; family Phrynosomatidae; genus Sceloporus; species Sceloporus occidentalis. Next base: position 89,887 of record JALMGF010000471.1, on the reverse strand, counting down.
TTAGATTTATTACTAAAGGATTTGTATCTTTTCGCGGTTGGCTAAGAGTGCTAACTCTGCGGCTCAGTCACGTTAATCTGCCCGTCTATTTCATTCATCGATATTATCTGCCACCGGCTCGCCAAGTGGAGGAGCGGGTTGGCATTTAAAGGCTCCTCCATGCGGAAAATACAGAAGCCGCGTTCTGATTGATGCCGCGTTGCCGAGGCATCGTAGGAAACCCTAGCTGCTTTTCCAAAGCCTACCATGCTGTAGATTTATAGCGGAGCCCTTAATCAGATTCCATCTCAAGAAGAGACCTCTGAGGTCCTGAGAGCTTTTATAACTCAAACCTCATATTGGGTCAGAATAGAAAAAAGATTTATCAACTAAAGGCTCAGTTTTCTTATTTAAAGTGGACACGTTGCTGAATTCATATTCTGGATCATGTTTCTGTTCCTTATCATGTTGCAATAACCTTTTATGTAAAGCGGATCTCCCACCATTTTTCGTTTTCAAAAATATCGCTTTATTTGAATTTTACCCCAGTTGTAGTTTTTGCCCCATAATATGTTTTCAGCCGTTTGTATGATTCTCGCTCTGTTACCTGATCCCCAGTCCACTAACCCCCCCCCCCCCGACTCCTTATCATACTGCCTGTGGGGGACAATAGAATGGCTCAGTCTTAATCTTTTTTCTGGACACTCTGACTAATTAAAGTCTGGGGGTTATATTACTGTATACAGCGCTGGGGGTTATATTACTGTATACAGCGCTGGGGGTTATATTACTGTATACAGCGCTGGGCGGTTATATTACTGTATATATAGTGCTGGGAGTTAATTCTTTATACAGCGCTGGGGGTTATATTACTGTATACAGTGCTGGGGGGTTATTACTGTATACATAGTGCTGGGCGGTTATATTACTGTATATATAGTGCTGGGAGTTAATTCTTTATACAGCGCTGGGGGTTATGCTCAATGATAAAATATTTTCCCCTCTTTAACCGAGTTCGGGGCCAAAGCAAGAATGGAGATTGTTGATTAATATATCCGTATTTCATGCCTCGATCCCGTCCTGAGCTTTGCTTTGAAGCTGTGTTTGGGGCAGAAGTCCTGCTTGGGGTAGATCGGGGTAGATCGGGGTAGATCTGGCCGATTCGTCCCTTGAGGTGCGTTTAGTTTAGGTTTACGTTGGCGCACAGATACGCGGAAAATGTAATCTGCTATATAATTTCTGAAATCGCTGGCAAATGCTCTATTTATTGCCGCGTTCCCCATCGACGAAGCGAATTCGCACATCTGAAAAAAGTGGCCCTCAGGGACCATGGAATCCTCCTCCTCCTCCGGTAATGTGCGAACCAATAAACACAAACACTTCATTTTCTCAGCTTTCTGACAAGTGAACAAAAATATCATTCTATAAAAAAAAAAACACCAGCCCATCCTGACCATATGGCAGGAGAAATACGCCAGCCGACGCGCTCCACGGAGCCTCCCGGGCAAAATGTCTCGCATGCAGCGTTTCTGCATCATGTGAAGCCTCGGCGTCCTCGTTACACGCGTGCTGCGGTTACAGAGGGGAAATCTCACCGCGGCGGCTCCTAAAGCCCAAATAACACCCCTTTTATTGTCTATTTACTGTAATAATGCAGATGTTTCCCCCGTTAAAATCACTCATTTGTAAAGTGAATGTTTTGATTTAAAGAGACCCATCAGCCCCGCTGTGCACTTTAATGCTTATGATGGCCATGTGAGCCCCTTACATTTTCACGTGAAGAATCCCCCCCATGTGAATCTGCTGCCTCTTGCCCCACATGGTTCCAGCGCTAGGGGTTATTTGGAAGCACTTTCCGGCCACTGATTGGGTGATTTAAGCAGCCAATAAGTGGCAAGTAAAAGAGACCATAAAGAGGGTAACTGTGATAGTTTTTTCTATAGGTTAAGAAAATGCATATTAACTAGTTATAAAGCAAACTTTAATTTGCATTCTTTGTTGGCGAGGCAGCCTGGGACAATAGACTGTCCCTTTAAATCAGACGCCAAAATTAGGAGACCAGACGCTTTATACACTTTATTTTTTTCTGTATGTTAATACATAACTCTTTTACTTTACTGGAAGGGTAGTGGATAAGTGGAATAGCCTCCCAGCAGAAGTGTTAGAGGCTAATCCAGTGAGGTGATTGGTTCCTGAATCTAAGATAAGACCAAGGACCGATTAAGGTTTGAGTCTTTACAGCAGGAGAAACGGGCGACTAAATGGGGGCTGAATGAGGCCAATTCTTAACCCCTTTCATGCCAAAGTATTGTGACTGTGTTTATCTTGCAGTGAAAGAGTTAAGTTCTGCTTGATTAAGAGCGATTTTCCCCTCGGACTTGTAATCGGTCCCAGCGAGTGGAGTCGATGAGTTAATGTGATTCCGGCTTGTAAAGGCCGCATTGTGGAGCATCGTTATCCAGAAGAGATCCGGGTCGCCTTTTATTCCGTAGCACAGGAACGAGCGGAACGAGCGCTGTAATTAATCCGACAAACAATGAGCTGAAGTGGAGCCGTTTCTGCCGGGAGCTCCCAGAGGAGGCTGCCGCGCAGGCACAGAATGGCTGGAGAAATCCCTCTGCTCCCCGCTGTGAGGGCCACGCACTGCTTTCACAATTTGGGGGTAAACTGTACTCCAGGGGTAAATACAGGATCCAGGGGGGTATCTTTATTCGGCTGCACTGGGGCAGACTTTGCTGTCTGTGATTTTAGCCGTTAAGCCACGTGGCGGTCATTAGCCCCAGTTGGATAAGACGCCCTATCAGCCAGCGTTTCTAATGGCCTAAGAGGGGCACTTTTTAGTGGGTGTGGTTAGAGGCGTGACTGGGGCAGGGCTATTTGTGTAACTGAGTGGGGCTTTTAGAAGAATAATGGGGTTTATTTTCCCCGTTCAATTTATAAAGCCGGTTCCTGCTGTTTCTATACACATTATCGGGGCTTTTAGGGCAGTAGAACCCTGCCATACCCTCATACCCAGCAAACATTCCGACCTCCTGTAAAGGAGGGGGCATCAGCGGAGGATAGAGGGGCATCAGGGGGGGAGAGAGGGGGCATCAGCGGAGGATAGAGGGGCAAAGGGCTTTAGGGGTTTGAAGATATACTTGGGAGGTATGAGGTTCATCTGTGTTATTATATAATTTATTATTAATTAGAATTTGCTATTAACACAAATTATCACATTATTACCTTTAGTAATCATATGAGAATACTGCTGGGCACCTCTCTGGAACTCGCAGTGTTAATCATTCTTCTTATATACGATAAGTGATGTCCTCTCTCTATAAGGATGCTCCAGTAAAGAGAGCATTTGGGGAGGCGAGTGTTCCGTGGTAATGTAATTCATTGCGCCCACGTTGTTAGACCCCCTTGTATTGTTCCATGTTTAGAATGATTGTCTGGAGTATACATTCTTAACCCATCAAGTGCGTGAGAGGTTGAGCGTGAATCCGTTGCTTAACCTACTCGAACTCCAGGGGTTAATTATATTCTTTTGGCAGCTCAATCACAGTGGCGTTAGTCTTATTGAACACAATCTCCAAGATCGCCGCTTTTAGCGGATTAAATGATTAGCCTCTCTGCCCTATTATCTTCATCGTATAATCAAGTTTAAGATGGTACAAGATACTTATCTACTAAAGAGGTTTCCAATGACTTGATCCCCGCTCAGTCCTCGGCATTTAACGCTGCGCTTTGTTTTATGCGACGCGTACACCTGCCGCATGCGTTTGTTAAATGGTGTTTCGGGTTAGAAATGTTCTCAACGTAGATTTATCCTCCTTATGAATAAAACTGAAATCTGTGACGTTACAAGCCGCGCCGGCCACTGAAAACGTCTAATCGCGGCCCATGTATTCCACCGGAGGCGTCGATGGTGACACTGTGGGGCACGATCTCCGCGATGGCTTTATACCCAGCGCTATGCTTCCTCAGCCAAGACGAGGGTGGCGGTGGAGGGGCAGGTTGGGACACTAAAGCTTTCCATCATGTTAATTGTGTAATCACAGGCTTAACAATCGGCTGCACCTGCGACTACCCCTTTAAAAGCCTCAGATGTTACGCCTACAGCGTCACAGAGTGGATGATCTCTTGCGCTCTTTCTCCGCATCCAGGAAGTGACATCACATCCATTTCCTGCATGCTACATCATTCTGCATGGACACAGGCGAGCTGTTTGGGGGCTAAGATGGCTCAGACGAGCTGTTTGGGGGCTAAGATGGCCCAGGCCAGCTGTTTGGGGGCTAAGATGGCCCAGGCCAGCTGTTTGGGGGCTAAGATGGCACAGGCAAGCTGTTTGGGGGCTAAGATGGCCCAGGCCAGCTGTTTGGGGGCTAAGATGGCACAGGCAAGCTGTTTGGGGGCTAAGATGGCCCAGGCCAGCTGTTTGGGGGCTAAGATGGCACAGGCAAGCTGTTTGGGGGCTAAGATGGCCCAGGCCAGCTGTTTGGGGGCTAAGATGGCACAGGCAAGCTGTTTGCGGGCTAAGATGGCCCAGGCGAGCTGTTTGGGGGCTAAGATGTCACTGTGCGACGTACTGCGTGGTGAAGTTGGGGTGGTTTCTAGTTACACCAGTGAGAGATAACGTAAAGTGATATGGTACCCAAAGACTTTTGAAATGCTGTTGGGGGAGCAGGCAGCGCCCCCCACTGTCTGGTTACGTGGCTGTTGGAGGGTAGACCTGATGACTGGCAGATCAGATAATAATTATAGTTTTTTGGTCAATGCAGGTTCCCACGTTTCCAGAGTTTGACATTTCCCTTCAGGCCGTCTATCCGGCAACGAGCAGGGAAATTGCCATTTTTAATCCATCGGCAGCTCAAGCAGGAGGGGATTAACCTTGGGATACAGGAATTTGTGAATTCATATATCTGATGTATGCGCGAGAGCCTGCAAATTGAAATTAAATCCCTTAACCCTTTAGCGAGCAGCCGAGAGCCGACATATTTGGAGCCGCAATGGATTCCGAAGAACCATCAGATTTCTTTCCTTCCGTTTCCTCGCCGTCTGAAATGCCTGAAATTACCCAAAGATTCCAGCAGACTTCAGAGCCGTCCCTTTGCGTGTTACTAGGATGTCTTCACGGGCCGGGAACGGTGAGAAACACCGACTCGTGCTTTTTAATGTTTGCAAACACAGTCTGGCGAAAAATGAAACGTTTAGCAAGGTAGATGAATCATGAAAAAAACGCGTCGAGGTTACTTAATCTGTTCCAACGTCTGGGGAAATCCCACAATTTTTGTAGAAAATGCACAATTTGGCATTTAAATTAGTCCCTAAATGTTGCATTTTCCACTCAATAAAAGTGGCCTCGGTGTAACGGCAAAAATCCGCCACCGTCGTTCATGAGCGAGTTTTAGCATGCGATGCTGCAGAGACCGCGGTGGTCCCGACCCACAGGAGAAACCCGTATCCGCGGCCTGCCGCCATATTGAGAGGATCGCAGGATCGGGGATTGTGTCCTAAACTCCATTTGTTGCGTGAATCATTCCGGTATTTTAACTCTCGCTGTTCTGCATTCATATTTTTTTTTTAGAAAAGATCAGCTGTTGTTTTTTTTTTCTTTTTAACAAAGATTTTATTAAGACATTTTTAGGAAAAGAAGGACCATAACTGATGAAGCCAACGGCTGATTAAGGAAAAACACCAAGAATAGGGCCAAGGAGGGCCGATCTGCCGACAGATTCAGTGTATCTGCTTTCCCGTTCCGTCTTGTTTTTGTTTTTTTGCCGATCACATATTTAGGCCAAAAGGGTTGATTTGTGTTGGCGCCGTATGTATCCCCCATCAGCTTGTTAAGCAGCGTAATAATAAACCCAGCCTGGCCTTTCATTGACCGATCAGAGCAGTTATTCACCATCGATCGCTTCGGATAAATATGTATAAATACGGAACGAGGTGTTTACGGTCCGTCGTTCAGTAAACGGATAGAAGAGTCTCTCGAGCCGTAAACTTTCTATCCCGACGCGATCTTAAATCTCTGACAAAACAAAGGCTTATGAGATCTTTATTTGGTTACGGTTACTGTGTCTGTCGGCTGGATTCCAAGCGCATTCACCGTCCCTTCAGTGAAAGCGACAAGCGATGTGGAGCCGCGACGGCCATTTTTCCGGTACCTGTTCAAAAGACAACGTTGCAAATTAGAATGAAATGTCAAGTCGGGAAGCAGGAATGGGTTTCAGCTCTGAAGGCTCCGTTTTGTGTTTTTTTGGGGTCAGATACGGGCAACGGTGACTTAAAGTGCATCTGTCACCGAAGAATGACGAGAATGAAAGGTGGGCCGTTCTCACCTATACAGTGTGCTTGGCCAGGGAATGTATAAGTGAAAAGTTATTTCAGATTTCTCCAATCAACCCTATGGCGGCACAAGGACAAAGAGATAGAAGCTACAAATATGGCCGTTGCGTGGTCTGTGTGCCGTCCCCCCGGTCCTCTCCACCGTGCCATAGAATGATTTACGCGCAGCCACATTGAGCAACCCAGAAACTGCAACTTTAAGGTGAACGAAACCTCTCTGTCCCTACAGAAAGTCCTTCAACTCCTCGAAAAAATAGAAAAACAACTTAATCTGTCAACACGCCGGGGCTGCGGGGGCCACTGCTGACTCGCCGTCTATGTTATACATCTGAAGGGGTAGTGTGTAGCAGGCAGATATGGTCATTATTATCTAAATATGGTTTCTCACCGCGCCGTGTGGTCTCTCTCTCTTCTGTAGGGAGGTCGATCGGGACGCTGATGGAATGGTTTGCTACAGAGATTTTGAATTTGCCGTCACCTATGGAGAGGATGAAGAATAATCACCTGTTATCGGTATCATGGATGGTTACTTCACGGAAAGACGCGACCTATTCTGGTTCCTGGGACATTTCTGCATCAAGTACCGTCATTTCCCCGAAATTCAGCCGCTCCATTCCCCCTTCTACCCGAGATGAACGGGGCGGCAGGACACCAACGCCTCAAGCAGAATCCTCGGTGGCTTTAAAGAGAAACAAGAGCGCGGTGGATGTGCGATCGCACCCTGCGGCTCTAACGCTAAAGCTGGGATCAGCCTTCCTAAAATACTCTGCGTTTACGTTAAGAAGCCGTGATCAGGTAACATGGTAAGCGATTCGGTAACGGGTGGCAGAAGGGGCGCATGGGGTATTGGGGTATATTCGGCGGCCTGGTGAGTATCCGTACCCCGTCTCACCTCGCTGGATATTAACCTACGGAATAAACACACTTCAGAGTGTGAGAAAAGGTTGGTACTGGACTCAGAAAATGTCCACATTGAATGAATAAACGCTGTTCTTGTTTATTTTCACCATTGTTGTGTTACAATAAAGTGATACGTTTGGCGCGTTTCTTCTTCCTGGTGCGCATCGCATGCACCGGAACTCCTCGTGAAACGTCAAGTTATTGAATTATGATTATTATTATTATTAAAGGGGAGAAATCCTTTGGGATCGTTACTTTGTTTCATGAAGAATGGGTTTTGAGTTCTGACTTCCGTTGCTGAAATAATCACAGAGCCGGGGAAATGATTTTGAACCGGTGCTAATAGAGATCACACGCCAAGGCTTCTTATGTTAACGGCCGCTGACTGAGGATTATGAGAGTTGTGGTGCTACCTGCACAGTTTTCTTCAGGAGCCAACCCAGGCGTGAGGTTCTTTGTGGGCTCAGATGATAACAATTTCACTGCAAACCATAGACTTTTGGACCATTTTACCAACGTTCCTGCCTTTTTGAATAGGCATTAATGGTTTATGAGTTATTATTTTTAGATTTATATCGCAGCATATTCAGCAGCGCTGTACAATGAGGCCGGTGACACCCCGTCCTAGAAGCCTGAAAAAGCTCCTTCACCCCAAATCCTGGCGATTAAGACTCCGTTCTCCGACTTGGCTCTTCACCTTTACATAAATGTACTGAGGCGGACTGTCTTATAGCTCATGAAGTTTAATAAAGCGACTTGCGTAGAAGGAGAGTATTAAATATGGCGCCCGCAGTGGCGGCGTCGGTATTACCGGGTAGAATTTAGTTTGTGTTCCGGCTGATAGCGGCCCAAGGCCAGGTTGCCCTCTATCACCTCTCCTGTTTGTCTACGTGCAGGTAGTCCGATTCAACTCAAGGGATCAATAACCTTTCTCAAGCCGTTACAGAATAGCTCCGTTCTCTTTACGCGATATACTTACAATAGAAATAATAAAGTTCAAGTACTAAAATGCATAGTTTTTTTCCTAACTTATTTCTTCGAATAAAAAAAAACTTTAGTTTGCCCGTCGCAGCCGGCATCCTGTAGACCTGAATAAAAATGCGACTTTGTAAGTGAAGATTGTATGGAGGACTTTCCATTGCGAATAATAAGAGCCATAACTCACAGCTGACAGATATGAAATACTAAAGGCTGGGCCGGCAGCAGCAAACTATAAAGATATGTACAGAAAATCCATCCAGAATTTAAGATGAGAAACTGCAGCCCCAGCCGTTCCCCTTCCAGCGTTTATCATTTTAAAGGACAGACATTGACGAAAATAGCCAGACGCCGCCTCAAAACCAGATAAGTAAAAGATGCGCAGATTCCAGATCGGATACTGTAGGGGAGACAGATTGGCGTAGTGTATATATATATGTGTGTGTGTGTATATATATATATATATATCCATTCAAAAGTTTGGGGTCACTCAGAAATGTCCTTGGTTTGGAGGGGGGAGCTAATTGTGTTCCAATGGCCCTTTATCACTCCCATCACTCCTGTGTTCCAGTGGCCCTTTATCACTCCTGTGTTCCAATGGCCCTTTATCACTCCCATCACTCCTGGGTTCCAGTGGCCCTTTATCACTCCTGTGTTCCAATGGCCCTTTATCACTCCCATCACTCCTGGGTTCCAATGGCCCTTTATCACTCCCACCACTCCTGTGTTCCAATGGCCCTTTATCACTCCCATCACTCCTGTGTTCCAATGGCCCTTTATCACTCCCATCACTCCTGGGTTCCAGTGGCCCTTTATCACTCCTGTGTTCCAATGGCCCTTTATCACTCCCATCACTCCTGGGTTCCAATGGCCCTTTATCACTCCCACCACTCCTGTGTTCCAATGGCCCTTTATCACTCCCATCACTCCTGTGTTCCAATGGCCCTTTATCACTCCCATCGCTCCTGTGTTCCAATGGCCCTTTATCACTCCCATCGCTCCTGTGTTCCAATGGCCCTTTATCACTCCCATCACTCCTGGGTTCCAATGGCCCTTTATCACTCCCATCACTCCTGTGTTCCAATGGCCCTTTATCACTCCCATCACTCCTGTGTTCCAATGGCCCTTTATCGCTCCCATCACTCCTGGGTTCCAATGGCCCTTTATCACTCCCATCACTCCTGGGTTCCAATGGCCCTTTATCACTCCCACCACTCCTGGGTTCCAATGGCCCTTTATCACTCCCATCACTCCTGTGTTCCAATGGCCCTTTATCACTCCCATCACTCCTGTGTTCCAATGGCCCTTTATCACTCCCATCACTCCTGGGTTCCAATGGCACGTTGTGTTCACTGATCCAAGTTTAAGTTGGGCTAATTGATGGTTAGAAAACCCTTTTTTGCAATTGTGTTACAGCCAGAAATGTCCTTGTTTTCTAACAGCTAAGTGACCCCAAACTTTTGAATGGTATGGTGTATATACATTTTTCTTTTGGCAAAATATATCACACTCTACAAAAATATATAATGTTTTTAATCATGTGCATTAAACATGCATGGGATAGACATCCGGCTCCTGAATCCAAGACGAGACCAACGACTGATTAAGGTTTAAGTCTTTACAGCAGGAGAAACGGGCGACTAGACGGGGGCCGGATGGGGCCGATCTGCCGGCAGATTCTGTGTCTCTAAATATCATTAAGCTTCTAAAAAAAGAGCCTGGCTTTCAGCCGCTTACACCCGTGAATCCTCTGTTTGGACGTCTTCATGGTCTGAATTTGGAATATTTTGAAATCCCAGCTGAATTCACAATATTTACAAACAATAGAAATGCAACTTTCCCGCTTTTGTAGTTAATTTTGGATAATTTGTTGCGACTGAACCTGATCCTAATTAAAGTTCTTTTGAGCCGTTAATGTGATGGGATTAGACAGGAGTTTGTTTGCCTACTGAGTTAAACTTAAATTCTGCAACGTACTTATTTCAGGCAATTTTCTTCGACATTCAATTCAATTCACCGCGTGCCGAGGCTGCGTATAACCCAAATCCAGCGGTTCTGCGGCTGGCGTTAGGAAGCACTTCCTTTTTCAATATATATTCAATATTATCCAAAGTGCTAATTCCTACAGACACACATATATGTATATATATATATATATATATATATATATATCATATATATATACAGAACATTAAGCATTTTGCTTTCTTATTAATATAAAACCCCCTCTGTTTTTGATGTTTTGCTGTATGCGGGAGCCGCCATCTTGTTGCCCCATCACAGGGTCAAATTTCGCCCTGAGATATCTGTGATAATAGCGTTACGGAGGGACCTGCGCGGCTGGAAACAATCTCTAGCGCTAGAGGCTCATGCGCCGTCCGCTAAAGCAACGCGGGGAGAGAACAGGAAGTTCCTGCCTGGGCTGACCAATGAGAATCATAGCAGCAGCCCTGGGGTCCGGCATACCCTACAGCTGCTGTATTGTGAGCCCCTTCAATAGGCAATGGTGCAGACCTCTCCACTAACACTTTGTCCCTTGAGGTCTGCACATCACCTGGAATGTGATGTCACGGCATGTGATGTCATATCTCGGAGCCTGTCATTAGGTGGCAGACAGATGGCAAAGGAGGAAGTGTAGTGTAGTGGTCTGTGCCAATGACCCATGAAAGAAGAAGAGGGCTCTCTGGTATGATTGGGATGGGGGCTCACTGGGGGCCTCTAGGCAAAGTTTGCCCCAGGACCCGTTATATTTAAATGAAATAAAAATAAGACGAGCGATGCGTGGCTTGCAGGGCTGGATTCCGTATTATGTCAGATGGGTCGGCTCCTCTTTGCTCGATACGAGGAGTAAGTTAAATGTCAGCGAAACCCGCAAAGCAAACGCTCAGCATTATATTTACTGCTTGGATAAGATTTTAGCCCCTAAAGACACCTTTTACAGCATGCGCGGCTACGAGCCTCCGCAAGCCGTGACGTAAGGATGCCAAAAAACGTTTGTGTGCATTTATAGGGAAATTGCCCCAGGTTTAAAGGGTTTTTTGGCGTTCACCTTCATCTTTGGAGATATCTTCATCAAATCCAGCTTCCTAGAAGATCTAGACCACCCAGGTCCTCTGGGCATAGCATTTCTGCCCTCTTGCCAAAGTCAAGTGGAAGGGATTTGAAACGGCCGATCCGGCCCGTCCGTAAGGTTCTTTTTTCATTTATTTGGTTTTATGCCCGAAGACGGCCCCGTTCCAGCCCAGGTTTTTATAGCGAAGGGTTTACTTCACGAGACGTCCTGGACGGCTCTCGTGCGCTCCGTACGCAGGCGACCTTTTGTGTCTATGCATTATTCATTTTTTATGCAAATTTTCCTTCATTTCCCAAGATCGCCTGCCTTGGAGGCGAGGGAATGTTAGGGAAACGTGATTAAGTGTAGCGAAAAGTTAAATTCCACCCTAGATTATCGGTGACTCTTACCCCCGTCCCTCACGCTATGGTTGGAGTAAACGTATCCATGGCATGGACGGTTGTTCGTCTTGTGAAATTTTACTTAATAGATAATAAACCAGCTCGGAATGTTTTGTAGGCCAATTATCGCATTGAAAGGAAGCCATGATAGAAACTTGATGGGGGGGGTGCACTTAAGCTATCAAAAAATGATAGCAAACATACAGGGCGTACATGGACCATCTGTAAAATGGTATCGACCAGCTGTTCTCCAATCGGATTCCCCGCTCCGGGTCCTACCGGATCGACCGCCGCCTTCTGTCTTGCTTTACCGCAATGCGGTGAATTCCCAGGTTGGAGGATTGCTGATCCTCTCCGTTGATTGGATTTTTGGTGGCACATGATAGAAAAAAAATATCCGTTTCCGAAAGAAAAGTAAATACCTTGACCCTGTTCTATCATTTTGCCAAGTTACAGAAGTCAGAGAAATGGTGACCGTTCTGTAGCTCGCAGGGTAAAACTACTCTGAGCGGGTGTCACGCGTATGAAGTGATACAAGAGCATGCCGATGGTTTACCGCTCTGGAAAGGGTTGGACCGGATCCCTCATCTGACTTCAGGAGACCTCATGGACCATCAAGAGGTTCTTGGACCCAAAGGGATCGACCACCCGGGGCTGCATCTCCAGTCAGTCATAGACTGGGATCTCCTTGGGTGTGCAGATCATTTATATGTCACGGCTGGGCAGTCTAATGGATGGTTCCATCTCCTTTGTTATCCGTTGGACCCCGTGGTCTCCTGGGGCTGAACATGGATAATACACAATGTATCCAGGTTAAAGGATCTATCCCTGGGGTTTATCGCTGAGCAGATAAGTTTCTTGTTTATGGCCGCGCCGGGGCGGCTGTTTGTGAAAAAATATTCTTGGCAGGACTTGGAAATTTGACCAAAGCATTTAACCCTTTAGTGTCGGAGACTTCCAATGCATTAGGTGTGCGCAGAGGGGCAAAACCGAGACATATTCCTCATTGTTACAAAGAGCCTGACGGCCAGTATTATTCCAAAAGGAAAACCCATCAAGCCGGTCAGTAATACAGCAGCCAACCCCACCGGTGTACAGACCAGTGGTCTTACCCTGGTAGCCGGTAACTGCTGTGGTGATCAGGGCCGTAACTTCCAAGGGGCAAGAGGGGCAGCTACCCCTGGCATAGCAAGGTGAGGAGCGCACTTGAGTTGCCAACGTGCCCTTATCTGCAGATGCGATGTCGGCACGGAGAAGGACCCCTGACCCTGCCCCAGTTATAGCTTTAGTGGTCATTGTCGGGTCAGCCATGTTAATCCAGACTGGCGGTGACTGGGGCCGACCAGGGGCCGAGCCCCAGAGCTCTGTGCCATTGTAGAGTTGCACCTCGTCAGCTGCGATTTAGTATTTAGTCTCTCTTATACAGCGACCTGTCTGGCAAAATGAATTAATGCCTTCCACACCTGCAACGCGGTAAAAGTATACAAAGAAGTGATGCAATCGATGCGTCACGGAACCTCGTGGCACGCAAAGGGTTAATGGGCACCGTGCCGACCAACCACGCGGTTCCACGCTTTTCCACGTCCGCGGCGTCATTACATTGGTCTGATCTAAGTAGGAAAGTATCGATCCGCCGTGGGGGCGAACCGCTTTATCTGTAGCATTAAATTATAGATTGGATGCCGGAGCCGCGTCCGTCCGTCCGTCCAGCGACGTTTCCCACGCGGCGCGCGCTGTCAAAATAATCCGAGTCTTTCTATCGCTCGTCCCGGAGACAGAAATAGCAAACGTATGGGCCGTGGGGGGATGGTGTTCTTGGAACAATATACGTATATAAATTCTTCAGAAATGATACAATTTGAGATGCGGAAAGTATTCCTGGAGACGGAAGAAAGCAAAAATGGCCGATACTGGACAGAAAGAGAACCGGAACAACATAACAATAAAACATGAGTTTCAGTTTTCACATCTTTGTCTTTAAATGAAGCTTTAAAAAAGCCAACTTTTTTGACAATTTCATCCTCCATGCACGGATTCTTTTTTCGGAGGAGTCGCCTGATGAGACTGCTGCTGTTTTATGAACTTTGTAATATCGAACTCGTAGGTTTATATTTCTCTGTCTTGTGCGCCTCGGTCTCCATGTGGACTTTTGGGTCTCCTGTTTCAGGTACGTTGGTCAGAATGAACTCCACACTCGCTGTATTGTGCCCCCCCGTTGTACAGCGCTACGGAATATAAAGGCGCCATTAGTTGAAATGCAAAAATATTTAATGTTACAGCTTTCGGGACCTCAGATGTCTCTTCTTCAGATGGAACATGATGCCACTCAATCAATCAATAATAATAATGATAATCTTTGGGCTACGGGCTATACACCAGATACTTTGGTCCCGGGCTGTGTAAGAGATCTCTTGGTCCGAGTTCCTGGACCATACAGCAGCCGACATCCTCAGGTTCAATCGCTTCCAAGGTGTGAATCGGAAATGTATGAATTAGCATCTGTGGCAACGGGGTCCAGGCGGCAAGTTGCCCCTCTTTACTTTGAGTGTTTGAGTTTGAGGATAGCGCAGCCCCAACGAGGGGGTATTTATCGCTTGGCCATCGACTGGACGCGATGAGGTCAATGAAGCTTCCTGCACCGTGACAGATGTCCACTTCCACGATCCTCTCGCCGGCCGCCGCCGCGCACGCCGGACGAAGTGCCGCGTGCTTATTTATGGAAATATATGAAAATTGGTAAGACGATGATTAGATTAGGCAAGCGGCTCTGGCCAGAGAACGCGCGGCGGCCGCTAATGGCGACGTAAACAAAATCAATCACTTATTGACATCTTTATTAGGTTAACATTAAAACGCCGAGCGGTATGTTAATATATGCAGAGTACCCGAGTACAGCGAGGGCTCCCGTCTCCGTGATCAGCAGGCGAGGGTTCAAACCGGGGAAAAGGAACATACGCGCTTGGTGTGCACCGACCGCTCCAAATCAGGGAAAGACTGCATAGAAAGCCAATGAAGGGAGCATAGAAGGGATCCAGAAAAGGTGCAAATGACACCTAAAGACCTTGTTGGCCTACAAAAACATAACAAAGGGTGGCTGGATACATTTGGAGCTCATATTTTGATTGACTTTAAGGGAGAACAGCACGGGCCACAATTAACCCCTTCTTATAACCCCGACAAGTCCCCAGTACTTAAAGCCTCTCCTAATACAGCCCTCGATTACTTTAACATCCAGAAAAACACAAAACATTTACTGAATGCGCCAACCGTCATTTGCTGTATAATATCCTCCCGTGAACGCGTATTGGGACATTTACGCTGCCTTTAAGCCTTAGGGAAGACCTGGCTCGATTGACGCGTCGGTTCGTTAAAAGGTGTCACTTCCTACTAATTCCCGCTGCTCTCCCAGGAACCGGCATCGCCGGCCGGATCGCCACACTCAACGTTTTATGGAATTCACCCGGAAGTGTCATTCGACGGCAGAAATTATACAAACGTTGCATTTTCAGCTGTGCTAAGGACCCTCATCCATTAAAGTCATCGTTCATCCCTTGGAGACCCCATCAGAAGTCGGATTACATCAGGCTCGGTGGATCGCCCAGCGCCGGGCAGAAAACCTTCAATGAAATTATCCCGCAGTCATTTGCTGCGTTTGGCTAAATATAGCTGGGGTTTTTTTTGCGTATCGCCGGCTATCCGGCTGATGCATTTCCCTGACGCGCCCTTCTCCCTTCTGACAAGGTCAGGTATTGTAGATGGAATGGAGCAGCTCTTTCTTAAAGGGACAGTTTAATGCCCCTGACACCCCGCAATGTGTATTATAATACTCTGTGAGTAACTCTAACCCTTTGTGAGTACTCTTTTCTGAACCAGAAGCTGCAGCCCTGCTGCTGCAGATGCCCACCTCCTCCGTGGGCCAACAATTCATGCCACGGGTTGGCTGCTTGAAGTAGCCAATCACTAAAGGCAAAGCGCTTCCATTGAAATTCATGCACACGGGGGGGGGGGGGGGTCTGAATTGCCAGCGTTGGAGGTGACTATCGGTGAACATATCACGGGCAGGGATTCGGGGTAACCCATCTCCTACGTGCGAGATAGCTGGGGGGTCGGAGGAAGGGCCAGATGCAGAACCCCCCCATGCATTCGCAAAAGGGGCAAAATGACAGGGACTACGCATTAAAGCGCAGGATGGAGCGTCCCTTAAACTGCCGGGATGTCGGCATTTGGGGAAGTCACCTCTGTGTTTTTAGTATTTAAGTCAATAAATAGGGAGACCCCCAAATTTGGGGGTAAACAGGAAATACCCCCCCAATAGAGATACCCTTTTGCTCCAGACCAGCACGTGACGCAGGAATAAAGATACCAGATTCTCGAGATTTCATACCGCGATACCCAGAGGACTGAATATTCAGCCAACAATAGAGCTTTCTCTTTCCTAATTTTACAAACTTTACCTCCGTCCGCTCGGCCCGGCTGGTCTGGGCTGCGTTTATTTAACGCTTCGTCGAGGGAAGGATACTCGGTAGTTGATGAGTATCTAGAGGACGGCTTCTGTTTGATTTAATTCCATAATGACCGAAACCTTTGTGCAAATAAAGGAAAGTGTGGTAGGTATTTATTTTGTAAACATGTCATGCCTAAGCCCGGTTGAGCTGAGCCAGACCACAATATAACTTCTCATTCACATATTTTTGAGCGAGGCTTGTAAAAGACCATCAGGGAGGGAAACAGAAGTTTGAATGCGGCAGTGAGGTATACCCATTCCTAACCACTCAAGTGTCCCGGTTCACTTTTTGCAGTCCTGTTTGCTTGCGTCACAAATTCCCGTGACCCTCTCTCCTCCCTGATGCTCCTCTCTCCTCTTCTTTTCCTCTCTTTCCTCCCCTGAAACTCCTCTTTTCTTTTCTTGTGTCCCTCTTTCCTCAACCGTTGCCCTTTTCTCGCCCCCCCCTTATTCTCCTCTTTCCTCTCCTGATGCCCCTCTTTTCTAGGAGGCCAGAATGTTTGCTGGGTATGAGGGTATCGCAGGGTTCTACTGCCCTAAAAGCCCCGATAAGGTGTATAGAAACAGCTGGAAATGGGTTTTATTTATCCCATTTAATTTATAAAAAAATATTAGCCCCGCCTCTAACCACACCCCTAAGATATAAGTGCCTTTTTGCATCCGCTAAGCATCCTATAGAAAATATATTATCATATCCGCCTTTGTGTCTTTGGACGCGCATGTTTTATGTCTTTTATTCTATTGGAAAATAGTTTTTATAAAGTATGGTGGCTCAGATGGTGAAACGCGCCGCCCGCTTCTCCCTATCGGACTCCCCTTTCATCCCGTAAAGAAATTAATTTACGGCTTTAAGGAACCGTGCAATCTCTCTCCACACCTGAGCATTATACCCAGGGGCCATTAAATCAATCCTTCTGCTCCAGTAACTCCCCGTAGTGATTACAACAAATTCACAACAACATACGGAGCCGGTTAAATCCCCCCCTCTATCACCCCCTTGAAAGGATTTTGCTCCGTTGGATCCGGTGAAGTACGTTTTCCGGGTGAGCGTGCGATGTCCTCGTGTGAAGTGGATCCCGACGGGATCCGGTTGTGGGAACGAAGTCATAGAGATCGTTTGGTGTAAACGGCCGTTCCCAAAAGCCAAGAATTTGAATAATATTAGGAGAAATGAAACAGCTTTTTACAAAGAAAAAAAAAGTCTTTATCTGCTTTTCTTGAGGATAATTTGGATTACCGGCCCCATCCGGCCCCCGTCTAGTCGCGCGTTTCTCCTGCTGTAAAGACTCAAACCTTAATCAGTCGTTGGTCTCGTCTTAGATTCAGGAGCCGTATGTCTATCCCATGCATGTTTAATCCCCTCACTGTATTACCCTCTACCACTTCTGCTGGGAGACTGTTCCACTTATCTACTCTCTCTCACTGGCTGTCCAGTACAGCGGACATTTCTCCAATGGCTCCCTGTAGAAAGCGGACATAGAGGCAGCAAGGTGATGATTGTTAGCCTTTTATTTCGCATAATAAAAAAATAAAAAAACAGAGCCCCCCCAGTTTAGGTTTTGTGGCTGGTGGATGTAGATTAGTGTTTAATATTTGATGCCTCTGCTACCCCCTAGCTGGAGAGATGGAAGCTTTGGGCACTAGGACCCAGGGGCTGGCGGTGAGCAGTAACTGACACCCAGCTCTCTGCGTGAGCTCCGGTGGGCTATGGCTGCGCGGGGTCCGCAGGAACCACTCACAATAACCGCAACCAGGATGCAAGCGTTAATCGCTGGAATATAACCAACCACCCCAGTGTCCGCTACGGCACGGAGGACTCCGGGAGAGGAAGGATCTGAAGGTAACTCTGGCTTTTTGCCCCCTGTGTGCATGCGCCTGAGCCCTGGCTTCTATTCTATCCGTGCTGCCTCGGGGTCTGGGCTGAATTTTACCTTCGTGTTGTAAACAAACCGTCACTGGCCACGGCAACGGGGCATCCCTGCCAAACTCAGGCTGTACTACTTATTAACTGTGTGTGTGCCACTCTATAGCCTGGAATCGAGTGATTTGTTTAACTAAGCAACTTGTTATATAGCAATTAATTAAAATGGCCAGTAGATTGTGAGCTCCCAAGGTCAGGGTCCTCGTCTCCTTCCGTGCCGCTCTTAACGCGGCGTTAACGTTATTGTCGTTTGAATTTATCTGTTAGATTTTCAGCGGCCCCTATTGTAGCAGCGCTACGGAATCTGCTGGCGCTATAAAAATCAATGCGATGTCCAAACACTAGAGTCACCCAGAATTACCGCGCGGGCAGTCATGTGACCGAAGCCGTGCAGAGGTATATCTGTGATATGATCGGGGTGTATGTAACATCCGTGTGAACCGGGTCGTGTCATAACAGGCATGTGTACTATAACACTGCAACAAACCCAGATCATGCGATGCATGCAGTGTAAGCGTGTTTATACGGCAGCCTGCAGTGTAACTCTCATCATTCTCAGCCAGTCCACGGCTTCCCGTGACAGGAGTTGTAAACAATGCGTCGTTACTCCTGATATCTCACAGACTACCATCGGACGCCAGGGCTTTTCATGAAGATTGTGAGGTTTTGGTAAATTGTGAGATCATTGAAATATTATGATTGTTTAGTAATAAAGTTGCTGCTCTACAGGTTCCCCCCCCCCATATTATACTCAAGATTATAATCAGATTAAGCAGCTGCCAAGGGCCCCCATTGGTGTTAGGGGCCCCTCAGAGGACGCGGGAGGAGTGAGACTTGGGTTCCTTTTAAACTCATTTTACTATAAATGATCTCGTTCCTATGTGAAATTGTGATATTTTGGGTGATTTTCCCGGCTCAGACCCCACACTGAGCTGATGCTTTACGGCGATGCTAACGAAGTCCGTTCCTCCATAGACTTTCATTAGTCAGAGAGTCCGACTGGGTGATTAAGACTGAGCCATTCTGTTGTTCCCCACAGACAGTATGATAAGGAGTCTGGGTGTTTAGTAGATTGGGGCTCCGATAACAGAGCGAGAAACGTTGTACTGATAGGCGCAACGCCAAATATCACGCTAGCGGTAAAATGATACGTAAACGGCATTAGAAGCCGCGATGCCGTCGCTTATTTGTCGCAGAATGATTTTTTTGCCCTTCTTGGCTTGTTTGCGTGACTGACGCGTTTTGGGTTCCTATTAATGCGTTTTATCCCTGCATGATGCCTTATTATATGATATGGGAAGCGTAATATCGTTAACGGGGCTCTCCTTCTAAACCCCGCCGCGCTGTAACAATGTAACAAACAGATTTTTAAATATTTTGTATCAACATATGTTACCATAATCTTTTGCTTTACAAAGAAACAAACAATAAACAGATAAATAATTTATGGTTTCACGTTTTCTGAACTAATTAGGGTTCAGTACATGAGAGAAATAAAAATGGAGACTATCTGAAATGATCTAAAAAGCAATAAAAAAAATAGTCAAGGCAAAAAGGAGAGCTTTAAACACACGACGGTGTGCGGAGGGTTAATTTGTTGTTTTATTTTTGACCTGCAAAGATTCACAAACTAATCAATAAAAAATAGAAACTCAAACCTCAAACCTATTTGCTGCAACAGAACAAAAGGTCCATGTGGAAATCTGCTGCTATGGCAATAAATTGATTTAACGGCAAAAGAGTAATTTTAGGACATGCTTTTAAAGAGCTAATGTACGGATCAATAAGTAGATATGACCTCATCCGTACGGTGGCCGTGTATATATATATATATATATATATATATACTGTATAAAGAAATGTGTATATGTATATATATATATACTGTATATAGAAACGTGTATATATATATATATATGTGACTAATTTGAGTAGTAGGTGTTTTAAAAGCTCACTTTAAGCTAAAAATATCCGGGGTTTTGGAATCCATCCCATGTTGTGATTTGAATAGAACTCCTATTATTACAGCGGTTTCATGACGTGTGCCGGAGCTGCGCATGCTGCAAAAATCACAGGATCAGCTGATGCATTCAGTCTAAATATGGCAGCTGAGTGCCTGTGCAGAGCGGTGCTTTCCCTATGAAATAACCAGGGGCAGATCGGCCCCATCCGGCCCCCGTCGAACCTTAATCAGTCGTTGGTCTCGTCTTAGATTCAGAAGCCGTATGTCTATCCCATGCATGTTTAACTCCCCTCACTGTATTACCCTCTACCACTTCTGCTGGGAGGCTGTTCCACTTATCTACCACTCTGCTTTGCATTACAATGCATGTACGGGGCTATCAGACCTGCCTGGCACTCGGGCTCTAACACCCGCTTGGTACTTTTAACCCTCTATGTATAAATCCAGCAGCTTTGAGTTTAATACGTTATATTTAATGGCAACTATATATTTAATTAAGTAGCAGTATATATATATACATATATATATATATTCGCTATAGCGGGAGACCCCCTAGAGCACTCGGCCTGGGGTGGGGGGTGCCGGGACAGTTAGTTAATACCCGGCCGCTGCCAGTAAACAACGCTCTCATTGGACGCAAAATTTAGACACAGGAAGTGGCTGATTTCTAAAAAAAATATCTGTCAAGTAGGGGTCTTGTTGTCATGGCAACTAGGAGCTGGCTGTGTTCCCCGCTCGTTTAACCCTTTCCTGGATGTAGGAGGAATCTGCTAGGTTAACCCCTTTTCCTCAGTTAACTCTTTGTAGCCTGATGCCTTAGTCTCAATTAACCCTTTTGTATACTCGGTGCTGTCCGACCCCGACCCCCAAGGGCAACGATTACAAGTATTAAATCCTTCCAGAAAATTCCATAATTCTGTGTGTTCAGGATGAAGCGTAGCGCTACGGGGGCAATTATGGTGCAAAGTTTGAAAAGTGAGTTTATCACCATGGCAACCACTGGTTTGGTCCTTTCCATTGTTGCTATGGTGATTAGACTACTTTTAAAACTTTCCACAAAAATCACATCATGTACATAACCCCCATCATTTATATGAATTGAAGGAATGCATTCTATAAATCTTAAAAACCAGAATTTTCAGCCCAAAAGAGCCCAGCATTAGATTCTTTCAACGCTCCAAAGGGTCTCTATGAGCATTACGATACGCCGATGGGTTAATAAGTGCGAAGGTCCCGCGTCTGCTTTGGGGGCTCTCCCTCCGCGCCGCGTCCCTTACGTCTAAAATCAAGGTCATTTCATTAAAGATCTTACCGTTTAATAACCGCTGCCGCGGCGACCGTAAAAAAAAAAAAATAACAATACGGCAAATCCCGATAACCCTGGGAACGTTTTCCAGCCGCCGGCGACCTTGAGAAAAAATAGTTCTCTCGGGTTCTATAATTAGGCTGTTAACCCCACGTAAGCCGCGGGTTGCAGCGAATCCATAACACCAGCGGTAACCGTAACCGATCACATGGAAAGAGATTATTTCAAATAAATAATAATAAGATACAGTAACTGTACCGCGATACAAAAAATCTATTTATTCTGTGATGCCATGTTTTGGGAATTCTCCTTATTTCCAGGTCATGCGCGATTGTGAATATACCCCGTCCGTACGTAACATTTGGACCCGGAATGACAGAAAGTGTAAGAACGCCTATCCATGTTTAAATCCCCCCCGCTGTATTAGGCGCTACCACTTCTGCTGGGAGGCTGCTCTGCTTATCTACCACCCTGTCACTAAAGGAAAACTTCCTTACATTCCATCCAATCATTCTGGACACCATTATTAAATAATACCCCCAAATTCCATTAGGAAGCACGGTCTCCATATTGTGTTATTGTGTTTAGATTTATTTTAGAATATGGTCTCATGCCCCCCCCCCCGCGCGGTGTATTACATCAGCCCCTAGGACAGGATTTCCTGTTTTTAGGTACCTTTTTTCTTCCGTTGGCCGCGTTGCTGGGGAAGTGGGACGCCGTTTGCTTTCATTACGTAAAGAAGTCAAAGGATCGGAAGTTTTTTTCAGAAATCGCTTTAAGAGCAAGTTTAGAACTTTTTATGTTATCAGCAGTGTTATGACATCATAGAAGCATCACATTTAAGACCCATCGGGTCCATCTTGGCGCCTGCCGTAAAGACTCGAACCTTAGTCCTTGGTCTCGTCGCGATGACGTTGCTCATCATCCACCCGACTTCCTTTTTCTGATCATTTTCTCATTTTGTTGATTTTTTAACTATATTAACCCATTAATGGCAATGCCGTGTGAGCCGCACGTGTGTGGGATAAACGTCCCCGAATATGGTGCGGGAATGAGGAGGGGACTTAAATCTCCCGCATGTAGCTTCTGTAATGAGTTTCATCATAAGTCGGCTGAGAACATTAAAAACGAGTGAATTTAACCAACGAGGGTTAAACGCCGAAAGGTCTATTCACTAAAGCCTATGTTATCGCTTGGGCTACAGAGGTGACAAGATAAACCACATTTCCATAGCGATTTGCCTTTTCAATAAATCGGGATACTTTCGAGTTCTTCTCAAGGTTGAAATCTGTAATCGCCCGCCGGGTTGCCGTGGGGCGCCGTCGGGACGGGTGAGCAGCCCGCCGAGTTGGTATTCACAGCGGCCAGTTGAGTTGCACTCAAGTTACTCCATCTGTTTACGCCGTTCCGGATCTTCTTGTCTTTAATTTCATTAAAGAACAAACTATGCAAGTTTACCATCAAAAACATAACTGAGCGGAGCTTATATCTCACCTGCCTGGTGTATACTATATAGATATATAGATATATACTGTATATAGAACTGCCTATACACACATATATATATATATATATATATATATATATATATATATTTAACTGTCTGGTATATTCGCCAAAGGCTGGTTTGAATTGCAATTATATCCTTGTGTTAGAATCATAATAATCGTCGTGTGCCGTTAGCCTATTACATCTGTGTAAATTTGCCTATATGAAAGCATACATTTATTATCATAATACGATTATCACGCACCGGTTAACACGCTTAATGTGTATGTTCAGCCAAGGTGCACAAAATTACTCTGCATTATATTATCCTGATCAATTTACAGCATATATTATATCTTCCCAGACCAGATTCTGTTCCTGGAGATAAATTTATCTCTGGGAGTAAAATTCTCCCATAGACCGAGATGTAAAATCTGGCGATGGCCTTATACAGTGTTATACGGTATTATATGGTCTTATATATGGTATTGTATGGCGTTATACGGTGTTATACAGTATTATATGGTGTTATATGACAATGGTGTTATATGGTGTTATACAGTTTTATATTGCGTTATATGGCGATGGCGTTATACGATGTTATATGGCGTTATATGGCAACGGTGTTATATGATGATGGCGTTATAGGCAATGGTGTTATACAGTATTATATGGCGTTATATGGCAATGGTGTTATACGGTGCTATACAGTATTATATGGCGTTATATGGCAATGGTGTTATACAGTATTATATGGCGTTATATGGCAATGGTGTTATACGGTGCTATACAGTATTATATGGCGTTATATGGCAATGGTGTTATACAGTATTATATGGCGTTATATGGCAGTGGTGTTATACAGTATTATATGGTGTTATATGGTGTTATAGAGTATTATATGGCGTTATATGGCAATGGTGTTATACAGTATTATATGGCGTTATATGGCAATGGTGTTATACAGTATTATATGGCGTTATATGGCAGTGGTGTTATACAGTATTATATGGTGTTATATGGTGTTATAGAGTATTATATGGCGTTATATGGCAATGGTGTTATACAGTATTATATGGCGTTATATGGCAATGGTGTTATACAGTATTATACAGCGTTATATGGTGATATATGGCGATATCGTTGGATGATGATGACATTAGATGATGACGTTATATGGTGTTATATGGTGTTATACGGTGTTATATGGCGTTATACGGTGTTATAGAATGCGGCCCCTCTTTCTGCGGAAGGAATTCCCATGTTACATATCACGACCTGTTTTACGCAGAATAAAATATTCTATCGCTCTTGAGGTATCTGCAGAGTTCGTTGGGTACGCTCCGCAGACCCGCTCGGCGACTGTAAATTAAATGACGTAACAGGCCTGGGATTTCTTCTTCAAACACAAGAAATCTGAGTGTAAACGATAAAGTCTGGGGTGATTCGAGGTTAAATGTCCAGAAACCTACTGAATGCTCTTAACTCGTAAACACGCGTTGGGTACGGCTTACAATTCTCCCTGCGTGTCCCGTATTGAGTGTCGGAGACTGTAAGCTCTTCTGCTCTGCTCGTATAAATACATTCAGATTTGCCTTGTTTGGGAAATTTGTACTAATTTACGATAAAACCCATATTAAAATTGGGAAGCCTAACATCCTGCCTGCATTAAAATGTCATAAAAATACATCCCCTTTTCTCAATAAAAACTATTTTCTATTTTTATTTACAATAAAAAATATTTATTTACAGCATATATACGTTTATTTACAATAATTCTATATATATAAAAAGCTGAAATCCCCGTCATGTGTCCGCGTTTGGAAAGGATTCGGAGGGTTCTGCATCGCTTGCACTCCTGAATTAAAAGCTGATTAAGCGCATTCAACGCCAGCCGTGGAACACGGAACAAACACGCAACAAAGCCTTTATTATTGGGTTATTGTTAAGTTCAACTCCTCGGCTGCCAGGCGGCCTCCCTGCAGCCCGATCTGTTAGGATTTTGGCTCGGCTGTCCCTTCGCGAGGATCCAGGCTCTCACCCCGCGAGCCTCTCGGCCCGAACTCTACCGGCGTTAAAGATAATTCGTGTGAAATATTCGCATATCAAACATCCGTAATCACGCTCCGATCAGATGATGTCATGGCGCTCGTTAGCAATCATCCTGCAGAAAATACAAAACATGAAGTATTTCCACATCGCGAGAAGCGATAAAATGATTTTTCCGGGTCCTGTGACAACCCATGTGATGTCATTTAAACCGCGCTTTGGGGTATTTCCTTTGTATTTGGGGGAAATGCCCACGGCCGGGAGCTTTTGGGCATCTAAGAAACAAACGGAGACGTGGCCGCTAACGTCGGTGTAACAGATTATTTGAGATGACACATTACGCAACATTTCGTCTATCGATTAGTCCTTTAATAAGATTTATATAGATTCCAGCGATTCTGCCCCAAATAATGAATTATTATCGTTTTATGTTATATTCAGCATTTGAAGACTCAGCGTATTCATCTCTAGTGCTGAGGAGGAGAAAGATGCCGTGACTGTCGCCGACCGCTTCGTATTCATCCCGATGTAGGGAATCTCCAGTTTTGGGTAAATGTGAAATAAATCCCCGCGGCAAAAAATCATTAGCAAAAATCCAGGATTTGAGAAGAAGTTTGCAGAAGCCCCCGTATTAATAGGAGAGATAATGAAGGAAATGCCGATTTCATTTGAGGATCGCTGTTGTTTTGATCGCGTTCCGGGGACAAGGTGCCGGCGGCGGACGGTTGCCACAAGTGTCTGGTGCAGAAATGGATCAAAGTATCTTTTCTATTGTCCGTCAGATAACTTGATTAGGATGCTGGCTGAGAGTGATAGGAAGAAAGGTTGTATGCTTTACGGAAAAGTTGGGTTTTCAGAGAGGTCAAGGGTTTTAAAGCACATCTATAAAAAAGAGCAGATGTTTTAAATTCGGGGGGGGGGGGAATCGGGGATCACCAAGTGATCTGAATATCTGAGTTTTGGTCACTAATGGTGCCTCGGTGAAGCCTCAACTCGGGAACCACTACGTGACAAACCGGAGGGTCTGAAGAGATCGCGCAACGGAGTCTATCATGGACTGCAAACTTTTTTTAGTTGGTTGAGTGGGGTCACGATCTCCAATAATACGTTATCATATGTATCAGAATTTCCACTGTCAGAGAGTCACAAGGTGGCCACTTGGCAACTGCAACAGAGGTCCAACCGGCCCATGATCCCCACTCTCTGTTATTTCTGTGAGTATTTTCGCGATCTGAGGGGCACGTCGGGCGATTACACGAGGAAAGCGACTTCTTTTATGTCATCGTAGTCACAGAGAGACAGATTGTCGCCTGTCCGTAACCGGCTTTGATGTTGCCGTCTAAGTCGCTGCCCAAACCTCAAGGACCTGTCTTTCCCAACCCACCAAGAAACCCACCGAAGAAAGTTTATCGGGGGTCCCCTCGTTAATTGGAGACGTTTAAAGCGCTGTTACAATCTGACACCCCGCGTAAAAACCTTTCCTACCGAGACCCGGCAAGCGCAGAGAATCCGGGAGAGCCCGACGTTCGGACCCAAACCGATGTCTTTTCGTGTATTTGAGGAGCGGGGGAAATGTTTTATCGTCTTTGGCCCGGAAGGTTCCGTCGCTCGTTATCCGGGACGCGCTCTTATTTTTCTGGTTCGCAGAGAGATTTTCTGCTCTGATTTAATGCACCAGAATCAGGCTCGCCGTTTAGCGCTCGGCACACGGCGGCCGATGCCTGAAGACGTCTGTTAAAAGCCAAAATGCTTTCCTGTTGCCTGGCAACTCCAGAGAAGGAAGATGGATTTCCTGCCACCGGTGCCTCCCTGAGCTGGGGTGGAATAAATTATCGGTACGGCTGCAGCAAAAAAGGGACAGCGAGAACGTAACTCTATGGGTGCTGGGCTGCCACGGTGCCTTCACACGAATGGCGGCACACCGCCCCCCCCCTGCGCATGTTTTAATGCAACATGCGCAATACACGGGGCTTTATAGATAAGAAAGCAATGTCTCCTTCTTAGTTGGGTCAGGGTTAGTGGAAACTTCTCGGTCTCCAACTTACGCTCAACCCACCTCCATCTATAAACTCACCCGGCTGAACGCGGCGGGTAACAGAGGGTAACAATGCCGCGGCGCTCCGTAGCGTGACGATCAATGAATAAACCTCTGCTGTCTACTCTAGATATAGATCGATACAATGTAGTCTATACAATGGAAACATATGATGTCATCATTATTAATTATTGAAACTGCCCCAAACGAGCCGCTGGAAATAGCGTTCCAAGTGATTTCCAGGCCGCTGCTTTCATTTTTACCCCCCCCAAAAAACAACCATGATTTAGTGAGAAATCTGATTCTGACCGCGGTCCGTCTCATACTTTATGGAGTTGCTTTATCAGAGCCGCTGAGGTCACGCAGCACGGGGGCCGCTAATTGGTAAGACACAACGCCTCGCGATCGCAGCGATCCCCGGACCGTTCTTATATAGAATATAGCGAGAGGTAAATGCGCTGGCGTCGTGAAAGCCCTTTAT
>JALMGF010000471.1:0-57500 GCA_023333645.1 Sceloporus occidentalis | reverse complement strand
ATAATAATAGCCTGATGTGTGGCAGGTCATGTCACTCTGTACAGTAATGGATCCATCCTTCCCCGGCTGCCAAAAGATGTGAACTGAGTTTAAGTCGCAGAGAATCGGGGCTTTGATGAAGTTGTCATCAGAATCTGCCGCAGGGTAGCTGACATATGCAGCGGTGTAGCTGATGTTTGAAGACGTGCATTTTGTTGTAGACCTCGATGTTACCAGAAGACTCTCTGAATATTCCTAACTGCCCTCGAGGATCTTAACGGAACTGCAAAAAAAAAAAAAAAAAAGATAAAACGCAGTCGCGCAAGAGAGGGAAGAGAAATCAGAGGCTCGTCGGATGTGCTGGAGGTGTAGCTGGCAAAAGCGGGGGTCCCACGGCTCGTTCCGGCCGTCCACGGCGCCATTCGGAGACATTTAAGGGGATGATCACCTGAGACCCGTCACTGATCGTACAGTTACTTTACATATGAGCCAATAAACCAGAATATGAAAAATAAAATAAAAAAATCATTATTGGTGATATTATTTATTATTATTTATTATTATATATTATTATATTATGTAAATATTAAACGTTATATGAAAGGCAGATTCTAGGAGACCTCAGTCTAGATACTTTTGAGATACATGAAACAATGTATCTATTGACCACGTTAATGGACACGGCGGGGCTTTCACTAGCACGGAATAGCTAGCCCAGATCAGCACTGACAGCGTTAGGTTCGGGTCTGGCGGGCCGGCGCAGAATACATTTATCTCTTATATAATATAGTAATCTGCAGAGATAATCCTTCGTGCCACGTATTCTGCAAATGTAATTGCTCTGCAAACCCCCGATTCCGTTGGCCGCCCGACGCCATCATATGTCGGGATCGCCCAGGTCACTAAAGCCCTATTACTTACCTGCCCAATCTGAACAGGGAAACGGGGTTAAATATGTAAAAATACATAAAATCTGTTTATTTTAAAGTGATATTAAAGAATCCTCATCACACGCTCGAAACATCAGAGGTTGAATGTAATTCTTCTGTTTGACCTCTGACCTGTACAGGGCAGAAACTAGCATAATGCCCCAATGGGGGCAAGATTCCCATCTACCCCCAGGATTACTTGTAATGTTGTGGTAATGCATGCTCTGATATCGGATAAGAGGAAGCGTTATATCGGAGGAAGTGATATATATCGGATAAGAGGAAGTGATATATATATTGGAGGATCGGAGGAAGTGATATATATATATCGGAGGAAGTGATATATGTCGGAAGATCGGAGGAAGTGATATATATCGGAGGAAGTGATATATATCGGATAAGAGGAAGTGATATATATATTGGAGGATCGGAGGAAGTGATATATATATATCGGAGGAAGTGATATATGTCGGAAGATCGGAGGAAGTGATATATATCGGAGGAAGTGATATATATCGGATAAGAGGAAGTGATATATATCGGAGGATCGGAGGAAGTGATATATATATCGGAGGAAGTGATATATATCGGAAGATCGGAGGAAGTGATATATATCAGATGGAGTGATATATATCGGAGGATCGGAGGAAGTGATATAGGAGGATCGGAGGACGTGATATATATCGGAGGATCAGAGGAAGTGATATATATTGGAGGATTGGAGGAAGTGATATATATCAGATGGAGTGATATATATCGGAGGATCGGAGGAAGTGATATAGGAGGATCGGAGGAAGTGATATATATCGGAGGATCAGAGGAAGTGATATATATTGGAGGATTGGAGGAAGTGATATATATATCGGAGGATCGGAGGAAGTGATATATATCAGAGGATCGGAGGAAGTGATATATATCGGAGGAAGTGATATATATCAGATGGAGTGATATGTATCGGAGGAAGTGATATATATCGGAGGATTGGAGGAAGTGATATATATTGGAGGATCGGAGGAAGTGATATATATCGGAGGATCGGAGGAAGTGATATATATCGGATAAGAGGAAGTGATATATATTGGAGGATCGGAGGAAGTGATATATATATATTGGAGGATCGGAGGAAGTGATATATATATTGGAGGATCGGAGGAAGTGATATATATCGGCAGATCGGAGGAAACGATATATATCGGAGGATCGGAGGAAGTGGTATATATCGGAAGATCGGAGGAAGTGATATATATCAGATGGAGTGATATATATCGGAGGAAGTGATATATATCGGAGGATCGGAGGAAGTGATATATATTGGAGGATTGGAGGAAGTGATATATATCGGAGGATCGGAGGAAGTGATATATATTGGAGAATCGGAGGAAGTGATATATATCGGAGGATCGGAGGAAGTGATATCTATCAGATGGAGTGATATATATCGGAGGAAGTGATATATATCGGAGGATCGGAGGAAGTGATATATATTGGAGAATCGGAGGAAGTGATATATATCACCGTATTAAATATGGTGCTTACTAACCACACTGCCTGCCGGCATCATTTATTCGACCAGACCTCTGAGCTGCTGCCTGCTGGGCACCCATAGGGGGCGCTACAATATAAGCAGAGGGTCCACACCAGAGGATTCAGAGAACGTGGGGCATGAATGATAACAGCACTTAATTAGCATATCGGGAAGATATGTGACGATATACCATCTCATTGTTTACATACAGTCTTATTAAATACCTGGATGCCCCCCTGTCCTGCGAGACATCTATTATTTTAATAGATAATAAGAGGCGACCTGCCCCGACAGCCTCATTTTCTTCTCACAATGTCTCAAACGTTGCTGTGAAAACAGAGCATTTCTCCCCTCACTGTATTACCCTCTACCACTTCTGCTGGGAGGCTGTTCCATGAATTTTGCACCCTCTCAGCAATTATAAATGATGAATAGCATCCCCAGCAGAGTGATTTGCAGCTCATTAGTTTTGCCCAGACTGCCTGTATTTCTTTGTGCTGTGATTTGTGCAGCGGTGAACGTTGTGCCGGCTCCTGGTCCCCGTGGCCGGTTAGAGGGGGTTCGCCGGGACGTGTTTCGATTATCCGGGGCGACTGTCTGCACCCAAACCTTTCACTTCTCCTTGCAACTTTGCGAAGTCCCGTGTACTCGACAGTGTTTCAGTGTCTATTTTATTAACACTTTGTAATCTAAGGAGGTTTTACTTTACTGAGATGGTGGTAGATAAGTGGAACATCCTCCCAGCAGAAGTGGTAGCGGGTAATACATTGAGGGGATTAAACACGCATGGGATAGACATACGGCTCCTGAATCTAAGACGAGACCAACGACTGATTAAGGTTTGAGTCTTTACAGCAGGAGAGACGGGCGAATAGGTCTTATGAGCAAGCAAATTCTCAAATGTTTCTCTCTGGCAATGCAAATGTTAATCTATTGATCCAATGCCAACTCTGCTTATCGGCACCTCCGTGAGTCAACTACTCTATGAATCTGCAGACGCGATAGTTTATTCTGTTACATCTTGTTATTTCTGCATTAATATGTAATATTAATGCATATTAATGTATAGAAATATGGGTGACAGCAAGCCTGGTCGTGTATTTACCCCGTTCAGTATGCCTAGCCATTGGCTTTAACCCTTTCTGCTGCCTTAGCGCTCTCCAGCCTGTTGCAGACTGCTGAATTGCAAGCTCTTCTCTTACCCCAAGGGGGTTAAACACGCTGCCCCCTCCTCCCTCTCTAAATTGTAGGCAGACGAATCCCACCAACAGGTAAACGCGGCGTCCGTCACCCGCCTGCCCGCAGACCCCGTCCGGATTTAGCGCGTCCGTTACTAATGCGGAGACACACAAAAAAACATTTAAAAAAAAAAAGGGCAGAGATGAATGTGCGTGTTCCCCTGGGGTTCATGGGTGATGGAATTAACACAGCCTGGCACTCTACCCTCGCTGTGTTTGTTTCCATGGTAACAACTACGTACAAGCTCAGGACGGTCCTCATGACACACTTGCAGATACAGTAGCTTGAAGGTTTGCGATATCGCAGCACTGGACAGACAGCACCCGCCGCACGGGGTAAGTGGCAAAAGCCTCCCTTCCTTCCTCCGCCGAGTTCGGGGTAATTACACGGACAGGCGGCGGCGGGGGGGAAACGGTCGGCTTGCACGGCTTCTGAGCCGCGCAGTCTGCCAGCCGGAACCTCAAAGTTGCACCTCTGTTGCGAGCGCTTGGGTGCTAAATATAACTACGTGCCGCGCTTAGCACTCAATGCAAAGATTAACTGACGGGGGGATTTAACCCCTGAGGCAGCAGGCAGCCGAGAGACGAGCCCGGTGCGGAGGCAGATGGGCAGACGGGGCGGCAGACTGCATGCAAATATTGTTTGTTGCATTTTTGAGCCCCTTTATTTACGTGCGAACCGGAGCGGTGAATCCCCGGCATGTTCCGGGAACCCTGTCTGCGCTCTTTGCATTATTGTGAGATTATTGGAATCACTGGATTGTCTCGTTGGGGTATTCGGTGGGTTTTTCCGGATTGTCTCGTTGGGGTATTCGGTGGGTTTTTCCAGATTGTCTCGTTGGGGTATTCGGTGGGTTTTTCCGGATTGTCTCGTTGGGGTATTCGGTGGGTTTCGCCGGATTGTCTCGTTGGGGTATTCGGTGGGTTTTTCCGGATTGTCTCGTTGGGGTATTCGGTGGGTTTTTCCGGATTGTCTCGTTGGGGTATTCGGTGGGTTTTTCCGGATTGTCTCGTTGGGGTATTCGGTGGGTTTTGCCGGATTGTCTCGTTGGGGTATTCGGTGGGTTTCGCCGGATTGTCTCGTTGGGGTATTCGGTGGGTTTTTCCGGATTGTCTCTTTGGGGTAGTCGGTGGGTTTTGCCGGATTGTCTCGGGGTATTCGGTGGGTTTCGCCGGATTGTCTCGGGGTATTCGGTGGGTTTCGCCGGATTGTCTCGGGGTATTTGGTGGGTTTCGCCGGATTGTCTCATTGGGGTATTCGGTGGGTTTAGATGGTGCGATCGGCGCGCCGGTTCCAGACCCAGACCTGTTGCTTGCGATATTTTGTTGCTCCTTTCGCAGAAAGTAGAGGTTTTTTTGGAGGGTAGGAGAGGGGGTTTTTGGATCTGGTCCCCCCTTCATGTGAAATGCGACCAGCAAACCCCGGGGAAATCCTTGCACCGCGAGCTCGCAGCATCCTCAGTTCTGGAGATCCTGCCCCGGTCCTCTTCTCCACACTGAGCCATATACCCCTGGGGGGGGTATTTGCTTTTCCCCGGCCCTCTGTATAGCAGCCGTTCCGTGGGACGCCGTTTGCTGTCCGCGGTGAGATGTGGCTCCTTTGTGTCACCGAGGCTGCGTTTTACCCCTTCATAGCCAGGGAGATTTAACACCTCATGGTGATAACCATTACACTCCCGGGACAGAGCAATCCCTTGTCGCCACCACTGCTGAAATAATGCCGTCCGCCGTTTTCCCGTTGGGCAATAAAAGAGTTAATATCCTGTCACTGCCTCATTATGTCATAATAAAGGGGGGTGAAGTCTGATCGTTGGGGTTTTGTGCCTGTCATTCAAAGGGTTAAAGCATTATCTCCGCCTTCTTGCCCTCCAAAGGATGAATTGACTGCCTTCTCCTTGTTCTGACCTCTGGCGCTGAAAGGGTTTCAGGCCACGCTGTTACCCTGAATCTGTTTAACGGGTAGGGATCCTCTATCTGCCCCCAAATACCCCGGATTCCTGCACCGGGGTATCTTCAGTGAAAGGGTTGGAACAAAAGGCAGTGAGTGGCTGTTATTCGGTTAATGACCCCCGGCTCGGAGACGGGAAGGATACAGAGCCCCGGAGACCCCGGTCACTGCAGGGAACTCCTCGTCCGCTGATACTTTGTGTTATCTTATAATTCCAGACCCCCGACGCCAACGCTGGGGGCAAAACCTCCATAAGGGCAAAAAGCATTCCCCGGGGCAAACTTTGGCCACCTGTCATTGAGATATTCCTGTCCCTACCCAGCCCCGAAGCATGTATTTTCATATCATATGGGAAATACTTGAAATTCGTAATTGAATTGAAGAATACGTAAATTTCTTATTAACCGGAAAAAAAATTGAATTTCATAACACACGGTTTTTAGCAAAAGGCTCCGTTAATTATAAATTAATAAACTTTGGAAAACTCAAAGTCCAAACTTTTCTGCATTCCTTGCGCTTGTAGCCGTTTATAGTAATTAGTAACGCAGAACCAACATGCGCAACAACACTCACCTTTCCAGTGTTACCAAGGATTTCACATTTTTATTAATATTTATTCTATTTATTAGTGTACTTTAATATAGATTTATATTATTGTTGTTTACATCACTAAGATATTATGCACTTAAAATATTAATATTTTATTTATTCATGGATTTTAATATATATTTATATTATTGTCGTTTACATCGCTAAAATATTGTTAATCATTCAAAATATTAAAATTTATTTTATTTATTCATGGATTTTAATATATATTTATATTGTTGTTTACATCGCTAAAATAATTCATTTAAAATACTAATATTTATTTTATTTATTCATGGATTTTTATATATATTTACATAATTGTTCACATCGCTAAAATTATTAATTTAAAATACTAATATTTATTTTATTTATTAATGGATTTTAATATATTTTTATATTGTTGTTTACGTCGCTAAAATTATTCATTTAAAATATTAATATTTATTTTATTTATTCATGGATTTTAATATATATTTACATAATTGTTCACATCGCTAAAATATTATTCATTTCAAATATTAATATTTTATTTATTCATGGATTTTAATATATATTTATATTATTGTTGTTCACATCGCTAAAATTCATGATTCATTAAAAATATTTATTTATTAAGGTATTTTAATATATAATTAAATATATGTTGTTTGACCCTCTTTTATAACTTGTTAGAAGTTTGATGATAGTTGAGTGGAAATATTCAGCCATTCAGAGGATAGTAAAAATGTAAAATGTAAGTTTCTGTGCATTATCCTCGCTGCGCTTCGCAGGTAGGGTGACCTTGGCTACGGCTTAGTGGTGCCGGTGAGATAACGGGACGCGTCCGGCGCTGAGGCATTGGGTAACAGGGCTATTTAGAGATATCGGTGTAAAGATGAAACTAAACCTGGTCTCAATTTAGTACCCCGTCTAAGGGCAGTAAAATAACCCCTGCAAACTGCCAAGCTCTTCCATACTGGGTTATTCTCTTGGACATCGCTCTGCGCTGTGGCGTATGTTGGTGATACAGAAGCATAAGCTAATAGTTCTGTTGGCCACGTATTTCTTTATTGCAAAGAGAATAGATTTCCCGAGTCTGCCGGATCTAGAACCTATTACCCGGGTCGGTCTGCGTGGACAGTATCTTCTCCCCGGCCCCAAAGGCCGGACCTCGTGCTAAGAAGGGCCACCCGGGACGGCATGTTTTGCGTGTTTGATTAATTATCTGGCGTGCGCGAATGGAAGTAACTGAACAATGGGTGCATCAGGGAATACACCTTCCGCAGGAATGATAAATGATCGGTGCGAACGTCTCTGCCTGCAGACGCTCCGCTGTAAGGACGTCTTTATGTCTGTTACTGAATCCCACCGTCGTGACAATTAGCGCCGCGCACACAAACCCGGCCGTGCCGTATCGCGCCGTGCCATCCCCACGTCGGGCACAATGATTGCAATTCATTCGCACATCGCACAAGCCCCCCTCTCTGTGTTAGAACCCCCCCCCCCCCGGGAACGGGGAATTTCAGCCATATCCTCCCGTTTCTAGTCTCATTCACACCCGTAAATAAACGCTTTGCACTTTTATTGAGATTATTACTCGTTTTCCTTGATTATTTGTATTTAGCGGCGACGATCGGTGCGAAGCGTTAGGAAGCCGCGGGTTGCGTACGCCTTTGGCACACGAAAGGTTAAAAGTATTAACACGGTTACTTGGAAGGTACGAGTATCTTTATTCATGTTTTATATAAAATCACCAACGTATCCCGCAGATCTGTGCATTCGGGGAAATGATGTCAATTAAGAACAAAACCACCCGAAAAAGTCACCCAGAAACGCTCAGGTCGTAACTTTTTGCTACGGGAAGTAAAGCCGCGGTTTGTAACTTCGCAGCTGTTTTGTAAATATTGTTCAGAAACCGCAGCAGCTTGCACTCGTTTCCTGTTTTTGGAACTTTTGGTGCATTTTCCCCAAACTCTCCGATTTATTTATCATTCTGGATGCACCGCAGGGGACTCTTGGTGGGAGGATTTGTTTGTAGACCACGTCGTTTTCTCAACCTGCGCTGGCGCCCAAAGGGTCAACACTAACAGTTATAAACCCAGAACCCGCCGGCAGTCTGGCCCCATCCGGCCCCCGTCTAGTCGCCCGTTTCTCCTGCTGTAAAGACTCAAACCTTAATCAGTCGTTGGTCTCGTCTTAGATTCTGGAGCCGTATGTCTATCCCATGCATGTTTAATCCCCTCACTGTATTACCCTCTACCACCTCTGCTGGGAAGCCGTTCCACTTATCTACCACCCTCTCCGTAAAGTTACAATACACAGATGTCGTTATGGTCACTGCCCATTCTAGCTGACATCAAAGAAAAACATAACATAATTGGAGCACAGGAGTGATGGGAGTGATAAAGGGCCATTGGAACACAGGAGTGATGGGAGTGATAAAGGGCCATTGGAACACAGGAGTGATGGGAGTGATAAAGGGCCATTGGGACACAGGAGTGATGGGAGTGATAAAGGGCCATTGGAACACAGGAGTGATGGGAGTGATAAAGGGCCATTGGAACACGGGAGTGATAAAGGGCCATTGGAACACAGGAGTGATGGGAGTGATAAAGGGCCATTGGGACACAGGAGTGATGGGAGTGATAAAGGGCCATTGGAACACAGGAGTGATGGGAGTGATAAAGGGCCAATGGAACACAGGAGTGATGGGAGTGATAAAGGGCCGTTGGAACACAGGAGTGATGGGAGTGATAAAGGGCCGTTGGAACACAGGAGTGATGGGAGTGATAAAGGGCCGTTGGAGCACAGGAGTGATGGGAGTGATAAAGGGCCATTGGAACACAGGAGTGATGGGAGTGATAAAAGGCCTCTGTACGCCTATGAAGAGATTCCATTAAAAATCAACCTTTTCCAGCTAC
Source organism: Sceloporus occidentalis (assembly GCA_023333645.1). NCBI lineage: Eukaryota > Metazoa > Chordata > Lepidosauria > Squamata > Phrynosomatidae > Sceloporus > Sceloporus occidentalis. Next base: position 48,390 of record JALMGF010000471.1, on the reverse strand, counting down.
AATAGTAATTTACAGCATTAACCCCGTCTGCGCTGGATTCCGCATCCATTTCATGTTATTTTCATGGACAAAATGTGCTTTTGTTTTATAAACAAGGACATTTCTAAGTGACCCCAAACTTTTGAGCAGTAGTGTATGTAAATCTTCGGATGACGCTGTGTAATGCAGGCTCAGCTTGACCCTTCTGGGAAGTGCAGTCGGCCTTCATAATTTGCAGTCAGATTGGTGAATGGAGCCGGCGTGTCGCAGTTTAGTGGATAATGCCTTTCCGTCCTTCCCTTTGACTTTGGGAGCGCCTGTGAAGGATACGCACATTAATACAACGAACGGCTGCCCCTTTTGGGTCTCTGGCTCCAAACGGCTCCGAATGGGCAAACAAAACATAATAGGAAGTCTCTTCTATTACCCGGAGAAGGTCCCCCGGTGTAAATATATCGCTGAGACGTACTTTGTGCCCGCGGAAAAATGTTTGCTTATTTTCCACGGAGCGGCACTTTGAATGACTAAGGACATAGCAGCCCGTCTTTGTCCTAAATAAGCGCTATTTCCCGGAGCGAGCGATTCCTCGTTCCATACAAATTATTATATTCTGGGATTAATTCGCTCCGCGGTCTGGGACTCTCCGACCCGGATATACGTTTTCCGGAATAAATTGGTCCCGTCTTATTAGATTTCTAGATGAGAAATTCCCCATAATGCTGATAATCTCTGTGTTTTATAGCCAATGATTTTTTAGGTGAACGCATGCCTTACACAGGCGTTAGTTTGCACAGTGTATGTTACCTGTTATAGGTGCATTTAGAACAGCCTCCCAGCAGAGGTGGTAGAGGGTAATACAGTGAGGGGATTAAACACGCATGGGATAGACATGCGGCTCCTGAATCTAAGACGAGGCCAACGACTGATTAAGGTTTCAGTCTTTACAGCAGGAGAAACGGGGGCCGATGGGGCCAGTCTGTCAAAAATTCTGGGTTTATAAGATTAACGGATCTGCCCCAAACTAAAACTTTGGCAAAACGGCAACTCATTTAAATGGGTAAAATACGTTCTATGAACACTTTCACCCCAAACGACCCTCAATCAGCGTCCTGCGGACTCCTCTGCGGTTCTTACCGCAGCGAAGGGTTCGGCTCAGAGCGCTCGGCGCAGTCACGAGTTCCCCGGAACTGATGAATCTACAGCCGGACGTCACTCTGATACAGCCGGACGTCACTCTGACACAGCCGGACGTCACTCTGACACAGCCGGACGTCACTCTGACACAGCCGGACGTCACTCTGATACAGCCGGACGTCACTCTGACACAGCCGGACGTCACTCTGTTTCTGCTCAGTTTCTGGTGACATAATAAACTGTGTGAAGCGGGTCATTCGAGGTCAGCATTCGGGCAAATTCCACTCGGCCCCCGTCGCCCGTCTGTCCTGCTGTAAAGACTCAAACCTTAATCAGTCGTTGGTCTCGTCTTAGATTCAGGAGCCGTATGTCTATCCCATGCATGTTTAATCCCCTCACTGTATTACCCTCTACCACTTCTGCTGGGAGGCTGCTCCACTTACCTACCACCCAGTAAAAAAAAAATCATCCCCTGGTTGGTATTTTACCAGGTAAAAAAGCTAGCGGGGCCAGTTTGGCTACACCGTTTGTATCACTTGAACTATAGAGTGGCGTGCGACTCTGGTAAGACATAAAACGCTTTATATTATGCCCCGCGCTCGCGTTTATCCACCTCAGACTCTTCCCACGGAGGGGAGAAACGAGTGCGTTTAAGAGGATAATGGCTCTCCAAATAATTCATTGTACTTGACTGCGCGGAGAAGAGGCTTTGAATCGCTAAGCCTTTCGCTGTCGAGTCCTAATGGCTGGCGCTCGGCCCCTCGGCCCGTATCGCCGGCAGGCATCGGCAAGCGGCGCTCACATGATTACCGGCACGACGGCACTCGGGGCCCCCGCGCAATTTGCCGGAGCCCGTCGTTAAATGAAGGGTTTAAGACTGGAGGGGCCGGTATATCCGTATCCGGGGGGGCGCCGAGTATATTCCCGCAAATCAGCAAATAATGCCGTTTATGTGTATTTAATCAAATGAAGAATTCAAACCCTATTCATTTTTTATTGGCGCTCATTGTACAGCGCTGGGGAATATGATGGCGCCATACAAATAATAATAATAATAATAATAATACATATTTAATATGTGTACATGTTGTTATCTTACTGTATTTTGTTTTAGTTTTAGTTCCATGGGGGGGTCAATAAATTCTCTGTATAGAAAAATAAGGACTTCTCAGCAGAAAGGTTTCGAAATGATAGATATGATGCGCTGATTGTCAGCAGGGCCCCCTTAACTCTTGTTTCTGTAAATTGAATGATGTTATTTACTACTTGTTATGTTGTGTTTATCCATTGTACGGCGCTGCAGAATGTGAGGGCGCTATATAATAATAAATAATGGATTACTATCATTACTTGCATTACTATTAAAACCTTACCATACTGCCTGTGGGAAATAATAGAATGGCTCAGTCTTAATTACATGTAGGGACCCTCTGACTACTGCAAACTACAGAGGAACAGACTTCATTAGCATCGCCATAAAGCATCAGCTCAGTTCAGGGGGGTTATATTACTGTATACAGCGCTGGGGGTTATTGTTACAGGGTCACCGTACCCAAGGCTGGGTCCCCCTGTTTGAGGGCTGAGGAATCACCAATCAGTCCCTCATACGGATCGCACTCAGCTATCCACGGATCATCCAGACCACCATTCGTAGCAAAGCAAGAAGAACTCTCTTTATTACAAACCCACAGAACTTTATACAATCTCAATGCAATGTGTACCGAACCCAACCCCCAATCCCATCACTCCCATCCCATCACAAATCCCATCAGCCACATCCCATCACAAATCCCATCAGTATACAGGGGATGTATCAGGTGAGGGGATTACAGAATACAATGGGTTCCCCCACCTGTGTTATCCCCCCTGTAGTGCGGGGGCCGTCTGGGCAGACAGGGCTGTGCTGGCTGATTAAGAGCCCCAGCCAGATTATAGGATCGTCTCTTTGAAGGCTGGGGCTGAATCCACATCAGTCTCTGGGCCGGTTACACAATAAACACAATATAATATATTACCGGGTCACGGTATACGGAACCGGACACAAAAGTGCTCCGTGACCCGGCTAAACTTCATATGACACATGAGCCAGCTAGCCTGGCCCTGTCACAGTTATATTATAGTATACAGCGCTGGGGGTTATATTATAGTATACAGCGCTGGGGGTTATATTATAGTATACAGCGCTGGGGGTTATATTACTGTATACAGTGCTGGGGGGTTATATTACTGTATACAGTGCTGGGGGTATATTACTGTATACAGCGCTGGGGGTATATTACTGTATACAGCGCTGGGGGTTTACTGTATACAGCGCTGGGGGTTATATTACTGTATACAGCGCTGGGGGTTACATTACTGTATACAGCGCTGGGGGTTATATTACTGTATACAGCGCTGGGGGTTATATTACTGTATACAGCGTTGGGGGTTATTACTGTATACAGCGCTGGGGGTTATTACTGTATACAGCGCTGGGGGTTATTACTGTATACAGCGCTGGGGGTTATATTACTGTATACAGCGCTGGGGGTTATATTACTGTATACAGCGTTGGGGGGGTTATTACTGTATACAGCGCTGGGGGTTATTACTGTATACAGCGCTGGGGGTTATGCTACTGTATACAGCGCTGGGGGGTTATATTACTGTATACAGCGCTGGGGGGGTTATATTACTGTATACAGCGCTGGGGGGTTATATTACTGTATACAGCGCTGGGGGGTTATATTACTGTATACAGCGCTGGGGGGTTATATTACTGTATACAGCGCTGGGGGGGTTATATTACTGTACACAGGGCTGGGGGTTATATTACTGTATACAGGGCTGGGGGTTATATTACTGTATACAGCGCTGGGGGGTTATATTACTGTATACAGCGCTGGGGGTTATATTACTGTATACAGCGCTGGGGGTTATATTACTGTATACAGCGCTGGGGGTTATATTACTGTATACAGCGCTGGGGGGTTATATTACTGTATACAGTGCTGGGGGGTTATATTACTGTATACAGTGCTGGGGGGTTATATTACTGTATACAGAGCTGGGGGGTTATATTACTTTATACAGCGCTGGGGGGTTATATTACTGTATACAGCACTGGGGGTTATATTACTGTATACAGCGCTGGGGGGTTATATTACTGTATACAGGGCTTGGGGTTATATTACTGTATACAGCGCTGGGGGGTTATATTACTGTATACAGCGCTGGGGGGTTATATTACTGTATACAGCGCTGGGGGTTATATTACTGTATACAGCGCTGGGGGGTTATATTACTGTATACAGCGCTGGGGGGTTATATTACTGTATACAGTGCTGGGGGTTTATATTACTGTATACAGCGCTGGGGGGTTATATTACTGTATACAGTGCTGGGGGTTTATATTACTGTATACAGCGCTGGGGGGTTATATTACTGTATACAGTGCTGGGGGGTTATATTACTGTATACAGCGCTGGGGGGGTTATATTACTGTATACAGCGCTGGGGGTTATATTACTGTATACAGCGCCGGGGGTTATATTACTGTATACAGCGCTGGGGGTTATATTACTGTATACAGCGCTGGGGGGTTATATTACTTTATACAGCGCTGGGGGTTATATTACTGTATACAGCGCTGGGGGTTATATTACTGTATACAGCGCTGGGGGTTATATTACTGTATACAGCGCTGGGGGGTTATATTACTGTATACAGCGCTGGGGGGTTATATTACTTTATACAGCGCTGGGGGTTATATTACTGTATACAGCGCTGGGGGTTATATTACTGTATACAGCGCTGGGGGTTATATTACTGTATACAGTGCTGGGGGGGTTATATTACTGTATACAGCGCTGGGGGTTATATTACTGTATACAGTGCTGGGGGGGTTATATTACTGTATACAGCGCTGGAGGGGTTATATTACTGTATACAGCGCTGGGGGTTATATTACTGTATACAGTGCTGGGGGGGTTATATTACTGTATACAGCGCTGGAGGGGTTATATTACCGTATAGATCGCTGGGGGGGTTGGGGGAGGTTGTCTGTTGTGTGTTTAGCAGGCAGGGTGAAGGCGATAGATATATTGATTTATTCAGGTTAAATATGATCTGCGATCAGTCGGAGTCACAGCGGAATCTCGTGCCCCGGGGACTGTTTTTTATGCCGCGCCGGCAGGGATCCCGTTAAGGATTGTGGGTCGGTCTCCGGCCTCGTTGGCCTCTGCAGACGGTATTTCAGGGAAGTGACAGTAAGTGAGTGACGGGGAGAGAGCGTCGCCGGTAAATGAATCTCGCTTTATTCCTGCTGGATGAAGCGTCTCTGCTGCCAGGCGCCGGTCATCCGAGGTACCTTATTAGCCAGGCAACCTCTGCTTCCTATGGTGGCTGTAGATTACAGCTCTTATCATCCTCAGCCAGCATTCCACCGAACTGCTATATTCTCTCTTCTTGGATCTTTTCCATTATTGTCCGGGAATTTTTTTCCATTGATGTTGAAAACCTAATTCCAAAGACAAAGTCTAAACAAGCTTTTATGATGCATTCTAAAACTAAAGAGCAGTGGATAAGTGGAACAGCCGCCCAGCAGAGGTGGTAGAGGGTAATACAGTGAGGGTATTAAACATGCATGGGGTAGACATACGGCCACCGAAGAGAAAAAAACATTTCTTTATAAATTAAGTCAAATAAATATATATAATATATAGAAAAAAAACCTATATATTATGAAAACGCACAACAGAAAACACTGACCCCGCATGTGTCCAGACTCACTGAGTGTGAGTGAGATACTTTCTGGAAACTCCTTTAGGATTACGAGGAGTAGTTAGGATTAACAAGGGTTAAAGAGGGAACGATCGATAGATTTTTTTTAGCTAATCATTCTAGCTATAAACCCCATAGACTGGTCTAAAGAGGTTGCAATCTACCTGCCAACTGTCTAGAGTTCATTGTGACAGTCCTGACCGGGCCTGCGCATGCACAATGGCGAAGGTGGGAAACGGGACACATAGCGATGTGACATCATATTGTGGATGACGTCACGTATGCTTAGATGCCCCAGTGTGGGTTAAGTTAATACAAGGAGAGGTCACCGAGGCACTCAGCGTGTTTTCCCTCCTCCGGCTGTGGCTGATGGGAGCTGTAGTTCAGCGTTATCACACTTTGCTGTGTCCGTGGTAACGGGAGATTTAGAAGATACGGAATAATCTTTTAATTATTATTTTGCCTTTTTGTGCTGCGTTTAGCGAGAGCCGGAATGGCAGGAATGGGATTTATGATTTGTTTTGCCGCTCGTGTCTCTTGTGAATACTTCGGTGATAATTGAAACGCATCCCAGCTGGCGCACAAAAGTACCGCATTACCAAGCATCGTCCGTTTTAATTAGGTTAAATTAAAAGCAAATCCTCAGTTCAAGAACGGGCCATCTCCGCCCCCCCCCCGGCTTCTTCCGACTACAACTCCCATCATCCTTGCGAGAGCACTACTCCTAGCCGGTGACCTGTCATCATAAACAAAGGGCATGGGGTTAAATTAATCTGAACCTGAACCGTGGCAACTCAGTGTGACCTCAACTGCCCTCCAGGAAGGAAAGAGTTAAGTCTCTTTTTTTTTTTTTTTTTGGTTAAGGGGAAATTTAACCCTTTATTTTAAATATATAATAGTATAACGCCACGCGCTGCGCAGGCACAAATGTAAGGAAAACATAAGATTGCATTTTTATAAATAACATGCCATTGGTTGCCATGGTGATTGCTCCACATTTACCTTTCAGCCCCAGAACTGCTCTTTTTTTTTTTTACATTAAAGGGAAATCCAGCTGTTTCTGTTAATCGGATTTTTTTCTTTGTGTTACCAAACAATGCAAGAGTATGAAATACTTTCTACCTATACATGCGCAGCAAGCACTGCCTTCACCGGAACACCAATCCCCCCCCCCCGCTTGTTTATTTCTGACGTTTTAAATGATTAAAAAAACAAAAGGATCCGATTTCTCTTTACAAACAAACCCACAGGAAGAGTTATAATTATACAGCGTCAACGGTTCTGTCATTTTATAACAAAAAAAAGGGGATGAAAAATGACCAATAACATTAAAATTGACATTATTCCAAAATATTAATATTAATAATAATAATTATTATTATTATTGATAATAAGTTATTATTGTTAAGAATAGTATGATTATTATTATGCATTTTTGTGAGGTTCATAAAATCTTTATTAACATTGTATTATTGGGTTATTTAAACCCCCGCAGTCTGTCGTCTGGCGTTTAAGGCGGGAGGTTACATTACTTTAGAGGTAAATCTCTCAGGGGTTTTGCCCCAGTCTCGGGGGGGGGGGGGCAGATTCTCTTTTTTTTTTAATTAATATTGAAATAAATATTTAGATTTACGATGTTTTCATGGCGTGATTGTCTCTTTCGGCGGAATGTTTATTCTGTGGTGGGACTGCTGGATTCCGGAAAATTCCGTGTTATTAAACCGTTTATAGCCTCGTCCAATCTCACTTTTTTCTATTGTTTTTTCCTGATCTCGCGGCTCCGACATATAGAGCGGCGCGGCGTACGAATCCTCGTTAATTGAATCCCCATTTAGTGGCTTGCCCCGTGTGGCACTCTAAGGGGTTAAATCCGCAGCCCCTGAGCCGGCAGACACCGTACAGGTTAGGCCAGGTGGGGGGAAGGAATGAAGCGTCGGCTCTCCGAGTTGCTTTAGCTCTTGGTAGAGCCCCGGGGCCAAAACTGCCACCAGAGGGTTTCATTAGAGGAGACAGGAGCAGGGTGTGGATCCGGGAGCAGGAAGCCCTCCTCGCCGGGGAGCGTAAAGATGTCCGCCCCACTCGCCAGACAGGTTATTGTGGCAGGGCATGTGACGGTTCGGCACTGAGCATACGCGCCAACACCCTTCAGCCATGAGAGACGCGGGTGGAAGTCGGGGAGAAGCTGGGACCTCTGAGGAGCTGTCCTTTCTCGCTGCTTCCCACCAGTGATGAGCGGACCTGAAACTGCCCCCCCCCTGATCCAGAAACTGCCCCCCCCCCCCCGGATCCAGAAACTGCCCCCCCCCCCGGATCCAGAAACTGCCCCCCCGGATCCAGAAACTGCCCCCCCCCCGGATCCAGAAACTGGCCCCCCCCGGATCCAGAAACTGCCCCCCCCCCGATCCAGAAACTGCCCCCCCCCGATCCAGAAACTGCCCCCCCCCCCGGATCCAGAAACTGCCCCCCCCCCCCGGATCCAGAAACTGCCCCCCCCCCGGATCCAGAAACTGCCCCCCCCGGATCCAGAAACTGCCCCCCCCCCGGATCCAGAAACTGCCCCGTATTTATGAAGGTAACGAAAACCCAACTTGTCGGCTGCGCCAGAACCTCCTAAAGGAGCGCCGTGACGAGGCTGATTGTTTAACCCTCTCCTGGCAGGGCTGTGATTTCGCTGTCGACGCAAAACATTGACGGCCGACGGCAACCTTATGGACGCAAGAAAGCGTTTGGGTGATTCTTCCCGGAAAAGCGGCAAACCAGAGTGTTTGGGGGCTGAAGGGTTAATAGAGTGCGTCGTAGGCTCAGGTCCTGTTCTTGCTGGGGGTTTTTTTTTGTAACTGGTGCGGCTTTGGTGCAAGGTTCTAAATGTAGAGCAGTTGCCATGGAAACTACTTGTTTTTGTTGCGTAGCGCTGGTTTTTAGGTGCACTTTGTGTAGTTTCTACCCTTAGAAGTGGGGAAGTTTATCAACTGTTGTGCGCTGTTTACGCCAACTTCTAGGAATTATACAATAATAGAAGTCCAGGACCCGCCGGCAGATCGGCCCCATCCGGCCCCCGTCTAGTCGCCCGTTTGTCCTGCTGTAAAGACTCAAACCTTAATCAGTCGTTGGTCTCGACTTAGATTCGGGAGCCGTATGTCTATCCCATGCGTGTTTAATACCCTCGCTGTATTACCCTCTACCACCTCTGCTGGGAGGCTGTTCCATTTATCTACCACCCTTTAAAGTAAAAATAAACAGGAAGAGAAAAGGAAAGAAATGTAACAGCTAAAGGGAAATGTTAATCTATCTTGTAACATTCTCAAATACATTTTATTAACGTTATACATTAAAGGATGAAGTACGCGTTTGTGGAAAGCCGGGGGAAGTCTTTTCCTGGGCACGTCTCACTTACGGACACTTCCTGTTTTGGAAGATTTTTTAGAGAGTACGTGCAACGTAGAACTGCTTCCCTCAGTCTGATGAAAAGTAAGAATGCTGCTTGGGACTCGGTTCTGTTACTTTTATGCTTATAAGTTTCACAAAACGATTCAAACTTCAGGAGTTTTTAAACATTTTTTAAAAAAGGGGTTAATTTTTAAGGCTATTTATTTCATGTTTCAGCAGAGGAGGGCTGGCACCTTTTGGCTCAGGTGAAGCCGAGTGGCCCCATCGGCCCTTTGCCCTGATGTGGTAACTCACATATACACTCTGACACTTATGCAAATGTACACACTCACACTAACGCACATAATTATGCTCACACACACACACACTCACTAACACACATACATGCTACCACACACTCACTAACACACATACATACTCACACACACACTCACTAACACACATACATGCTACCACACACTCACTAACACACATACATACTCACACACACACTCACTAACACACATACATGCTACCACACACTCACTAACACACATACATACTCACACACACACACTCACTAACACACATACATGCTACCACACACTCACTAACACACATACATACTCACACACACACACTCACTAACACACATACATGCTCACACACTCACTAACACACATACATGCTACCACACACTCACTAACACACATACATGCTACCACACACTCACTAACACACATACATGCTCACACACACACTCACTAACACACATAGATGCTACCACACACTCACTAACACACATACATGCTCACACACACACTCACTAACACACATACATGCTCACACACTCACTCGCTAACACACATACATGCTACCACACACTCACTCACTAACACACATACATGCTCACACACTCACTCACTAACACACATACATGCTCACACACTCACTCACTAACACACATACATGCTACCACACACTCACTAACACACATACATGCTCACACACACACTCACTCACTAACACACATACATGCTACCACACACTCACTAACACACATACATACTCACACACACACTCACTAACACACATACATGCTACCACACACTCACTAACACACATACATACTCACACACACACTCACTAACACACATACATGCTACCACACACTCACTAACACACATACATACTCACACACACACACTCACTAACACACATACATGCTACCACACACTCACTAACACACATACATACTCACACACACACACTCACTAACACACATACATGCTCACACACTCACTAACACACATACATGCTCACACACACACTCACTAACACACATACATGCTACCACACACTCACTAACACACATACATACTCACACACACACTCACTAACACACATACATGCTACCACACACTCACTAACACACATACATACTCACACACACACACTCACTAACACACATACATGCTACCACACACTCACTAACACACATACATACTCACACACACACACTCACTAACACACATACATGCTCACACACTCACTCACTAACACACATACATGCTACCACACACTCACTAACACACATACATGCTACCACACACTCACTAACACACATACATGCTCACACACACACTCACTAACACACATAGATGCTACCACACACTCACTAACACACATACATGCTCACACACACACTCACTAACACACATAGATGCTACCACACACTCACTAACACACATACATGCTCACACACACACTCACTAACACACATACATGCTCACACACTCACTCACTAACACACATACATGCTACCACACACTCACTCACTAACACACATACATGCTCACACACTCACTCACTAACACACATACATGCTACCACACACTCACTAACACACATACATGCTCACACACACACTCACTCACTAACACACATACATGCTACCACACACTCACTAACACACATACATGCTCACACACACACTCACTAACACACATACATACTCACACACACACACTCACTAACACACATACATGCTCACACACTCACTCACTAACACACATACATGCTACCACACACTCACTAACACACATACATGCTACCACACACTCACTAACACACATACATGCTCACACACACACTCACTAACACACATAGATGCTACCACACACTCACTAACACACATACATGCTCACACACACACTCACTAACACACATAGATGCTACCACACACTCACTAACACACATACATGCTCACACACACACTCACTCACTAACACACATACATGCTACCACACACTCACTAACACACATACATGCTCACACACACACTCACTCACTAACACACATACATGCTACCACACACTCACTAACACACATACATGCTCACACACACACTCACTAACACACATACATACTCACACACACACACTCACTAACACACATACATGCTCACACACTCACTCACTAACACACATACATGCTCACACACACACTCACTAACACACATACATGCTCACACACTCACTCACTAACACGCATACATGCTCACACACTCACTCACTAACACACATACATGCTACCACACACTCACTAACACACATACATGCTCACACACACACTCACTAACACACATACATACTCACACACACACACTCACTAACACACATACATGCTCACACACTCACTCACTAACACACATACATGCTACCACACACTCACTAACACACATACATGCTACCACACACTCACTAACACACATACATGCTCACACACACACTCACTAACACACATAGATGCTACCACACACTCACTAACACACATACATGCTCACACACACACTCACTAACACACATAGATGCTACCACACACTCACTAACACACATACATGCTCACACACACACTCACTCACTAACACACATACATGCTACCACACACTCACTAACACACATACATGCTCACACACACACTCACTCACTAACACACATACATGCTACCACACACTCACTAACACACATACATGCTCACACACACACTCACTAACACACATACATACTCACACACACACACTCACTAACACACATACATGCTCACACACTCACTCACTAACACACATACATGCTCACACTCACTCACTAACACACATACATGCTACCACACACTCACTAACACACATACATGCTACCACACACTCACTAACACACATACATGCTCACACACACACTCACTAACACACATACATGCTCACACACTCACTCACTAACACACATACATGCTACCACACACTCACTAACACACATACATGCTACCACACACTCACTAACACACATACATACTCTCACACACACACTCACTAACACACATACATGCTCACACACTCACTCACTAACACACATACATGCTACCACACACTCACTAACACACATACATGCTACCACACACTCACTAACACACATACATGCTCACACACACACTCACTAACACACATAGATGCTACCACACACTCACTAACACACATACATGCTCACACACACACTCACTAACACACATACATGCTCACACACTCACTCACTAACACACATACATGCTACCACACACTCACTCACTAACACACATACATGCTCACACACTCACTCACTAACACACATACATGCTCACACACTCACTCACTAACACACATACATGCTACCACACACTCACTAACACACATACATGCTCACACACACACTCACTCACTAACACACATACATGCTACCACACACTCACTAACACACATACATGCTCACACACACACTCACTAACACACATACATACTCACACACACACACTCACTAACACACATACATGCTCACACACTCACTCACTAACACACATACATGCTACCACACACTCACTAACACACATACATGCTACCACACACTCACTAACACACATACATGCTCACACACACACTCACTAACACACATAGATGCTACCACACACTCACTAACACACATACATGCTCACACACACACTCACTAACACACATAGATGCTACCACACACTCACTAACACACATACATGCTCACACACACACTCACTAACACACATACATGCTCACACACTCACTCACTAACACACATACATGCTACCACACACTCACTCACTAACACACATACATGCTCACACACTCACTCACTAACACGCATACATGCTCACACACTCACTCACTAACACACATACATGCTACCACACACTCACTAACACACATACATGCTCACACACACACTCACTCACTAACACACATACATGCTACCACACACTCACTAACACACATACATGCTCACACACACACTCACTCACTAACACACATACATGCTACCACACACTCACTAACACACATACATGCTCACACACTCACTCACTAACACACATACATGCTACCACACACTCACTAACACACATACATGCTCACACACACACTCACTAACACACATACATGCTCACACACTCACTCACTAACACACATACATGCTACCACACACTCACTAACACACATACATGCTACCACACACTCACTAACACACATACATGCTACCACACACTCACTAACACACATACATGCTCACACACACACTCACTAACACACATAGATGCTACCACACACTCACTAACACACATACATGCTCACACACACACTCACTAACACACATACATGCTCACACACTCACTCGCTAACACACATACATGCTACCACACACTCACTCACTAACACACATACATGCTCACACACTCACTCACTAACACACATACATGCTCACACACTCACTCACTAACACACATACATGCTACCACACACTCACTAACACACATACATGCTCACACACACACTCACTCACTAACACACATACATGCTACCACACACTCACTAACACACATACATACTCACACACACACACTCACTAACACACATACATGCTCACACACTCACTCACTAACACACATACATGCTACCACACACTCACTAACACACATACATACTCACACACACACACTCACTAACACACATACATGCTCACACACACACTCACTAACACACATACATGCTCACACACTCACTCACTAACACGCATACATGCTCACACACTCACTCACTAACACACATACATGCTACCACACACTCACTAACACACATACATGCTCACACACACATACTCACTAATACATATTCATGCTAACACACACTTATACATACACTCTCCCTCCCTTACCCTCTCACTCCCTTACCCTCTCACTCCCATCATGCAAATCTTTCGCTAGACATATGGCTTTTGAATCTAAGACTAGACGGGCCGAATGGGGCCAGTCTCCCGGCGGGTTCTGGGTTTCTATGAGAACATTTTGTGTGTCGACATATTAGCCTTTTATCATTTTCTCTTTTTTTTACATCGAATCATCGCCGCTCCCGTATAAAATGTCTTCTTTCATAAAGCGGTTTTTGGTTTAAAGTAAAAATAAAATGAAAGCATCAGGATTGGCCACACAAAGCAGGGACTCTTGGGAGGTATGAATCGTGGCGAACAGGCTGAGGTTTACCGGAGTTCATTATCCCTGCGATTCCGGCCATAAAGTGAAGCGAGGATGCGCGGCTTTTGTCCGCTCGCGGGGCGTCTCGGGGTAAATGGGCTTTAAAGTTGACTTTTCCAATTGTCTCGAGAGGAGCCGGCGCTCTCGTGAATAATTTATAGACAGTCAATGAGCTGATTAGTCGCCTTTTCAGAGTGTAAATGGGGTCTGTGGCTGCAGTTACACGAGTCCTCTGCCCCGCCGCCGTGTCCAAACATCGCCTTTCAGACCCTAATCTGCCTTTATCCCCTTCGCAGACCCTCGTTAACTCTATAAATGCCGTTATCTGGCGACCCCCCCCCCCCCAAAAGCGTCCTCGCCGCGTCAGAATTAAACATCCAGTCTCTCCAGAAACAGCAAAAAAACAAAAACTACTGGTTACGGAAGGAGCGACGGATAAATTGAGGAAGAATTGAGTGAAATGATAATTTTATTATTAAATCCCTGAATATATCTTTAATGTAAAGACCTGCGGCTTCCGGGGGGCACCAGATGTCTACTGGGGGCATTTAAACACCCGCTGGTAAGGGTGGCTTGTAAAAGCTCGGCTGCTGCCGGGTCCTCGGATTTGCATATTAATTAACTCCTTATTGTCCTGATAACGATCTACTTGTTCAAATGCCACCCTGAGCTCCCTGGGACCCCCCACTGCTGGAAGGCGGATGTATTCAAACACATCTCCTTTTACCTGCGGCAATCCAGTGCTGGAATACAAAAGAGATTGTTTACAAATGTTTTGTCTTACAGTAGACTGAGTGGAGCCATACATCCTAAGTGTCCCAGTTCAGTTCAGCCAGTCCCTCTTTGAGCCCCAATCCCTCTTTCCTTCCCTGGTGCGCGGAATCCTTTGTACTGCGCTACATGCAGAGGGTCCATCAGAACCCCCTCTTAGCTCCCGTTAACCTTTCAGTGCCGGATCAGACAGTGGAGCGTTGATGTGCCATAAATCAATTACCGCCTGGTAATTCCAGGGTTAACGCTCATGTTTGCGCCCCAAATATTGGGGGGATTTCGGTAAATAATGTTTCAGGAAGCCCCCGGGTCCGTCCTGAGAGAATTTAGAGTTTTAGAGTTTGAGTTTTTGTTGCAGACAACGTATGAAATGTTGCAAAATGTGGAATTATTTGTCAACAAAGCGTGGAATTCCGGTTCTATGTTTTGGGTAAAGAAATGAGAATTTGAAACATATAATTCTGTCTCCTGGCGGAATATCCCTGAGATTGCCAGTGGTTTTGTAGGAAAAGCTTTATTTTATTCCCCCCCAATTAAACGCATTTTGTAAGAGGGGTTTCCCCCCAAAAAAGCTCATTCCGACTACGAATCTCAGAACGCTCAGCCGGCCGATCCGGCGAGAGTCTTGGAGATCTGGCATATGACGAGCAGTAGCCGGAGGCGGCGGTTGGGTCTGGGCTGGCTGAGAGTGCTAGGGTTTGCGGCAGCCGGCTGTGTAGGTCTGGTGTATACGGTTACGCCAGCAGAGTGTCCCATCGGGCTGCAGCTTCCACTTCTCACCCTTTCACACAAACAGCGGAGGCTGAGTCACTTCCCATGGCCGCTGCCGAGCACTCAGCACACGAGCCGCCGGGAGCCTCCCCATAAGCCACAGAAGGAGCCATTTGTTGTGTCTCGCGCGGCCGCTGAGGAGCTGGGTGTGCGAGTGAGTGAGTGAGTGAGCGAGCGAGGGAGGGAGGGAGGGAGGGAGGGTTCCCAGGAGCTCTCACACTCAAAATGGCCCTGAGATAAAGGAGGAGAAATCTTATCTCCAGCCAGCAGAAGGACGAGGCGATGGCTGCTTCCCACCCCCGGTCTTCCTGCTGCCCCTGCGCCCAGCGCAGCTGTCAGGGGGTATCTTGCACTTCATTTGGGGGGCTCACCGGGAGGACTTAATAACTTCTCTGCGATGTTTGGGGCTCCTTCAAGTTACTTTCAAGCTTTACTGGATTTCTGCAGCTGCTGCGAAGGAGTCTGATTGCCCAGCCAGGGGGTATCTGTGCCCAGCCAGGGGGTATCTGTGCCCAGGGGTCTCTGATGTGACAGTCTCTGGACCCCTCTGCTTTGTCACAGTGAGTATCTATCTGGATCTGACCCCCCCTTTGGGTGATATGTGGGGTATGAGGCACATCTAGCCCCTCAACAGCTTCTTTAACTCTTGGGGTGCCCTGGTGGGCAGTTGGGGGTCCCTTGGAGAGAAGTTTAACTGTTTAAATGCCTAGTAGGGCTGGCTGCACCCCTGAGATCTGTGGGGGCAGATAGTAAAGGGGGGCATGGAATGTGTGACCCCCCCAGTATTTAAAGGGGTGCTGTGCCACTTTGTTACCAAATAAGGGGAGGGGTAGATGTAACCCTTTGAGTCCCACCACACGCAGGCAGGGCTTCTGTCACCTCTTTTGCCCCCCTCCTCCCCGGGTGTCTCCTCCCTGTCTGCCCCCCTCCCCCAGCCCTGCCCACGTTTCGCCCTCTGGTCATGTGGGGTTTTGTTAGACCCCCCCCCCGTGTGCGGAGCCCACGTGTCCGGCCCTGGGAGCTGGAGCTGCCCTACCAGGTGACTCGGGGGGTACTGGGGACACTGGGGGAGAGAGAGTGGGGGGCACCGGGAGCAGGAGCTGCGCTGCCAGGTAACTGGGGTCACGTGGGGAGCGAGTGAGGGGGCACCGGGGCTGTGGGGGTCTCCGCTGCCGGTGGGTTCTGTTTAGTGCCCGGAGTGGCTTTGAAGTTTATCTGCTGTCTGCACTCTCCAGGGGCAGCTGCCGGTGTACTGGAACTCCTATTACCCTCAGCCTCCGGCCACACAGTATCTATACGGAGACATTCCCCCTGGTGCTGCTGCAGAACCTCTTGAGAAGTGACCCTGTCAATCACAGCTCTGCCCCCCCCTCCTACAGCAACTGCACGTCCGTCATCCCAAGAGGTTCTGCAGCAGCGCTGCCCGTTGGGTCACCCTCTGTGTGCAATGTGTGCAGTCCCCAGTATGGGGAGGGGGGGGTCGTTTAGGCGTCTCCTAGCAACAAGGATTGACTTGTAACGGGTCCAATCCCAGCTCCAGCTGGAAGCCTTTGTACTGTAAATAATTATGTTGCAATATGGAGTCCGGAGTCTCTTCTTCCCCCCCCCCCCAGCTGCTGCCAAATTTACTGCCAATGAAGTCTGGTGTTTGCTCAGCGCTCCGCGGCCGTCCCCTATAAAGCGGGATGAATGGAGGGTCCGAGGGGTCTCTGCCTCTCCCCGCTGCCCCCATTGTGTTTGGAAACCTGTAAACAGAGATTAGAGGCTGGGGGGTCTTGGGAGCAGCTGCCGGCGCCGCGTTACTTGTGTAAATGCAAAGTAACCCTTTGTGTCCCTTTCACCCATGAGATCTGTGCACGGTGACCCGCAGAGCTTGCAATCTAAAGTGGATGCATTAACCTGTGGGGCAACCGCGTCCATTAATCCGTCTGTTTTACCGCATGAGACCCTCTCTTTTCCGTGCTCTTTCTCGCTTTCTTTCTCTCTCTCTCTCTCTCTCTCTCTCTTTTGCGCTCTCTTGCGTTCTCTCTTTCTCTCTCTCTCTCTCTCTTGCGCTCCCTTTCTCTTTTTTGCGCTCTCTTTTGCGCTCTCTCTCTCTCTCTCTCTATCTTTTGCGCTCCCTTTCTCTCTCTTTTGCGCTCTCTTGCGTTCTCTCTTTCTCTCTCTCTCTCTCTTGCGCTCGCTTTCTCTATCTTTTGCGCTCTCTCTCTCGCTCTCGCTCTCGCTCTCGCTCTCTCTCGCTCCGCTCCGAGCCGTATTTCTGTAATAGCCGTGTCTGTGTTTGAAACATTTAATGATAATATTAGACGCTGAAGCAGATTCTCCCAAGCTGTCGGATTTCTCTGCTTTCAGACAAAATCCGTCTCTTTTTATGTAGTTTTGCCAGCCGCGTGCAGCTTCGAATGATGAGAGCATTAGAGCGTTAGCCCTTTAGGCCAGGAGCCCGGCGGACCTGCGGGCGAAGCGTTTTGGGGGGAAGTTTATTGCTTTCCTGGTGATAGGGGAAAAAAACATTAATTAAAACATTTCAACTTAAAGAAAAATGAGTGTTTTTTGCCGTGTTCTGGAATTATCGCGGGTGACGAGAGGTTTGCCATCTGTCTGCAGTGGGAGTGACAGAGACTTAGCGGCGGTCTCTTAGGGGGGGTTAGCGGCGGTCTCTTAGGGGGGTTAGCGGCGGTCTCTTAGGGGGGTTAGCGGCGGTCTCTTAGGGGGGTTAGCGGCTGTCTCTTAGGGGGGTTAGCGGCGGTCTCTTAGGGGGGTTAGCGGCGGTCTCTTAGGGGGGTTAGCGGCGGTCTCTTAGGGGGGTTAGCGGCGGTCTCTTAGGGGGGTTAGCGGCTGTCTCTTAGGGGGGTTAGCGGCGGTCTCTTAGGGGGGTTAGCGGCGGTCTCGTAGGGGGGTTAGCGGCGGTCTCTTAGGGGGGGTTAGCGGCGGTCTCTTAGGGGGGTTAGCGGCGGTCTCTTAGGGGGGTTAGCGGCGGTCTCTTAGGGGGGTTAGCGGCGGTCTCTTAGGGGGGTTAGCGGCGGTCTCTTAGGGGGGTTAGCGGCTGTCTCTTAGGGGGGTTAGCGGCGGTCTCTTAGGGGGGTTAGCGGCGGTCTCTTAGGGGGGTTAGCGGCGGTCTCTTAGGGGGGTTAGCGGCGGTCTCTTAGGGGGGTTAGCGGCTGTCTCTTAGGGGGGTTAGCGGCGGTCTCTTAGGGGGGTTAGCGGCGGTCTCGTAGGGGGGTTAGCGGCGGTCTCTTAGGGGGGGTTAGCGGCGGTCTCTTAGGGGGGTTAGCGGCGGTCTCTTAGGGGGGTTAGCGGCGGTCTCTTAGGGGGGTTAGTGGCGGTCTCTTAGGGGGGGTTAGCGGCGGTCTCTTAGGGGGGGTTAGCGGCGGTCTCTTAGGAGGGGTTAGCGGCGGTCTCTTAGGAGGGGTTAGCGGCGGTCTCTTAGGGGGGGTTAGCGGCTGTCTCTTGGGGGGGTTAGCGGCGGTCTCTTAGGGGGGTTAGCGGCGGTCTCTTAGGGGGGTTAGCGGCGGTCTCTTAGGGAGGGTAAGCGGCGGTCTCTTAGGGGGGTTAGCGGCGGTCTCTTAGGGGGGTTAGTGGCGGTCTCTTAGCGGGGTTAGCGGCGGTCTCTTAGGGGGAAAGTGCGAGAGAAGCGTGTTGTCACAAACGATGCGGTGAAACGACTCCCCTGGTTTTCCCGTCCGCGAGCTCCGGGGGGGGGGGCAGATGGAGCGTGACAGCTGGAGGTGTTCCGTGTGACACGCGTCCCCCGAAACCCCGTGTCTGTTACCGGCCGACACGTATGTATCAAAATAGAACACAACTGTGTGACGTCGCGCGTGTTCTGCAGGTGTGTTTACACAACAAACTTCAGCTCCGCGAAGACGTTCGCCTAGATCGTCAGCTCTTGTGTACGGCCCACCTTTGGTCTGATAGGCGCTGTATCGCTCTGATATTAATGTATGTGTTTGCATTCTGATAATACTGAGTATGGGGTTATATGGCGCCGTCATAATCCGCAGCGCTGCACAGTGCCTCCCATATGTATTTTCTACAGAATTATTTTTCAAAAATAATACATTTTTTTACAAAAAATCCTTTAGATTCCATTATGTGATTTTTTTCTTTTCTTCTCCCAAATCAATATTCTGCCCGTGGGGGTTTTTTCCCTGTGAGACTCCCAGCCGTGCCGGTGTCGGCTGTAACCCGTGTAGCCGGTGGATTCTGTATGTTTACAGCTCTCACGGGACGGACCGTCCGCTCGGCAGCTCTAAGAAAGATTGCTTGCTCGGTGCTCAGGGGGCACTTGTGTCGCCTGTAACGGGGCTGCTGAAGGCCGGGTCCTCAGAGCTCATGTCTGCTGGTATAATTTTTTTCACCCCGATAAGCCTTTCTCTCCTGGCTCTTTTATACCTTAAAACATAAACCAGTATTAGCTGTAATATGTTTTACCTGTACACATTAACCTTTTTACGTGCCGCTCTTCCTTGACTTGCGTTAAAGAAACGTTGTTGCGCCCGTTGTCATGACGACTCTCGTTGGGCCGATTTAATAATAAACCTTTTTTTTTTTTTTGTAATTTGTGATGTATGGACTTATTCCGCGTTACTTCAGACTTCCCGAGACGGCTAAACCGGCCGTGGATTCATATCGGCCAAACTTACCGTCTTGGGGACCGAGTGGGGTTGCCAGGAGCCGAGTTCTGTAGAACCCGACCGTGGGAAGCAGTAACGTCTATAGAAGGCGTTATAATGCAGCGAAGTCTGGAGCTTGATGTAATATGCATACGTTGGGAAGGCTGTGCGAGTTATTAGCGGCACCCCTCGTAGCGTGTAAGCCGTCGCACTCCCTTTGCGCGCGAATCCCCTTCCCCCTCCGCTTCCCCCGGCAGACTGTGCCTTCTGTCTCACGATGGCTGCCATGCTGGTGGCGGCACGGTGGATCCAAGTTACGCTGCTAATTACGTGTCTGTGTCGGGGTTCTGTTTGTGTTCTCACGCTGTCGATGCTGTCTGTTTTATGCCCGCTCCGTGTAACGCTCGCTCTCTGTCTCGCCAGGAGTCTTCGCCTAAATGGGTCCAGTCATGCCTCCCAGTAAGAAGGCGGAAGGCACCGGAATCAGTGTTTCCAGCCAGTGTTACCGGAGTAACGCGCCATCGAACCCTCTGCACGATGACTTCGACCTAGACTTCCCGCCGCCCGCCGTCAAAATCAACAAGGAGAAGGGGGCCATGGAGGACGAGGAGCTCACCAACTTGAACTGGTTGCACGAGAGCAAGAACTTGTTGAAGAGTTTCGGGGACAGCGTGTTACGGAGCGTCAGCCCGGTGCAGGACGTTGACGACGACACCCCGCCGTCGCCCGCCCAGTCGGATATGCCCTACGACGCCAAGCAGAACGCCAACTGCAAGCCGCCGTACTCCTTCAGCTGCCTCATCTTCATGGCCATCGAGGACTCGCCGACCAAGAAGCTGCCGGTCAAGGACATATACAACTGGATCCTAGAACACTTTCCGTACTTCGCCAACGCCCCCACGGGGTGGAAAAACTCCGTGAGGCATAACCTGTCCTTAAACAAGTGTTTCAAGAAAGTCGACAAGGACAGAAGTCAGGTAAGATCCCGGCTTATTTCTGGGGGGGAAAAAAACCTCGATATCCTTATTTTGTTACCCTCCGTTTCGGCGTATTTTTACATTTTTTTTTTATTAAATGTATTTATTTCAGTTCCTTTTAATGTCTCCGAGTGCCGGGGCTCTTCAGATGTTTCCGAACTGAACGACATGCAGTGCTAGCCAAACGTAAAGGGTTTAAAGGGCAAACAGCGTAAACATTTCCTTGGTTTCCATGGTGATTGCTCCACAATTATAGCCCCTGAATACAATTCTTAATGATTTGTCATAAAACTATGAACTTCGGAATCCAGCATTGTGATTTCCGCTGCCTTGTTTTTGGTTGGATCTTTTTTTTTGGGGGAGAAAAAAAAAAAATCCTTTGACCAATTCCAGGATTATTTAAGTGATTTGTTTATTTTTTAACCCCCTAAAACTTTACAAGCAGCCCATTCACGGAAACCTATCACAATTCCAATAGTTTGAAGTGAAATAGTGAGACGTGTTGCTGCCGCCGTTGTTTCCTGGAGAATCTGTTAGGTTTTTTTTTGTTTTTTTTTGTTTAATTAATCGTTTTTTTACTATTCTCCAGTGTTCTGAAACCTCCGTTACTGAATATCCCTGCAGATTGCAGAAGAGCCTGAGAGGTTTTCTGTCACCGCTTTAAGGAATTAGACATTTGCTTTTTTTCCCCGTCTTTATGAACAAAATGAGGTTTTTTTTCTCTTTATTCTCCCTTCCGCAAACCGTAGCGATATTCTGCCTCTATAGGGGGCCGCTGTGAAAATCCTCCGTCCTGTCTTCTTTCAGACGTTCTTTTCGCTTCCGGCCAGACTGGATCTTCCCTATTTGCTTATTTTGGTTTGAACTTTGTCTTCGTTTTATCACCGGCCATCGAAAGCTTTTCTTTTTCTTTCTTTTCTGCTCATAAAGGCAAAGAATGTGTGTAGTTTGTGTGTTTTTTGTTTTTTTAAAGGGTTAAAACACGTAATATAAGTTTGTCTGCCCCAAATCCTCATGGGGATATCGAGACAAGTTCAAAAACTACTTATAACTGGTGGTGAATGACGTTCCTTCTGCTCGCTGTCGCCCATTTTTTGGGACCCGGTGACGTCTTTGGAGTCGGTCTGGCCTGTGATTGGACGGGTTTATCCCAATTGTGCAGCGCCGTGGAATGGGATGGCGCTATATAAACCAGTAAATAATAAACGGGGGGGCTTTAACACATCTGCCCGATATAATTCAGGAAAAAAGACATTTACCAACGTTGTATAACCCGGGGGCTGGGGGGTCCGCTGGGGGTCTCGTCCGGAAAAGGATTGAGTTTTGTATGGAAGGAGATGTGCAGCGAGGCTCTTATCGCACCTACGAATGCATGTTTTAGTGAATAATCCCCCTTTTTGGCCACCCTCTAGCTTGTGCTTTTTGTTCTGAGGGCCTTAACCCTTAAACCGCTCTCCGGGGGCACGTTCTGCCTCGGTGCGCTGGGTTTTGGCACGATGCCGTCTCTGATGACATCATTGCAGTTGGTTGGAAATCTGGGGGGGTTTGCAGACCCTTTCATGGATTCAGGGGGTGTTCATGATGGGAAAGGGGGTCACTTTGCGTCCTTTCCGCCTCTGTCTGACCTTCATTAACTCTTTCTGGCAGGAGAGAGATGAAGGCCGGACCCTCAAAGGCCTCTAAATATTAGTTTTAGGAGTTATTATATTCTGTAAATGTATGGAATCAGACGATAAGACGGACGATGTCTGTGAACTCCAGAAGGACGTTCGGATTTCTCCATCAGTGTGACCGGCGCCCCCAGTCAGTAACGGAATTAAATTTAAGCCCCCAGCAACTTTTTTTTTTAAATAACTATTTGAAAAATGATTGCTTTGAAAATGTAGCGAAGAGACGTGTTTATTGTGTTTAAAAACAAGACTTTTTTTTATTTTATGTTTTTATTTATTATCGCAACTGTTTTGTCTGCAATGGCGAAATTTCCAGACAGCAAGAATAATACTGCGCTGCGCTTTGAGACAAGTAAACGGTGCTTTATTTTGCTTTACTGAGAGGGTGGTAGATAAGTGGAACAGTCTCCCAGCAGAAGTGGTAGAGGGTAATACAGCGAGGGTATTAAACACGCACGGGATAGACATACAGCTCCTGAATCTAAGACGAGACCAAAACAACTGATTAAGGTTTGAGTCTTTACAGCAGGAGAAACGGGTGACTACACGGGGGCCGCCAGGGGGCCGACCTGCTGAAAGATTGTAGGTTTGTAAACATCCTATGTTAATGTTTTATTGAATGTTTAGTAAAAGTTTTCACAGGTTGTTTTAAAGATAGTAACAAACTGTACCCTGCAAGGTCTGAAAGTCTCGCTTTGTTTTGCCCCTAAGTAATACCCCGGGGTAAGTGGGTCGGTTCTTGTTGAGGTGCTTATCCAGCTGCTTATATCAAGCTGTGCCTAACCTCCCCCTTATAATCTGCCCCCCACCATCCGCTCCCGAATCCCCTGCCATCTGGTCCTCGGCTGCGGAGAGGAATTTTTCTTGTATACGTGTTTCCATGGAGACAGGCTCACAGTTGATATGGAAGTAAGCAGTTGCCGTAGTAACAGGAGTTACTGATGTGGCAGTCTGAGCGAGCATGTGACCCTTGTTGCGATGCAGGATATAGAATTGCAGCGATGATGTCGTGCAGCCCGCTCGGCGGCCTCTGATTGGTCGGACCCCTGGCACGCTCTCGCACACAGACTGCTGCTTTCCTTCCCTTTAACGCTCCCAAATAAAGCCCTCTCGCTCCTCTCGCCGAGACAGCTGCTGTGCGATGTGCTCGGCCATTACAGCGTTAACGAGTCCGTGGCTAGTAAAATCCAAGAGATCAGTGGCTTTTTGCCTCCTGGGGGGGGGGGGGAATTTCCCGTCCTGTATAGGGATATAACGTATAGAATGTGTACGATATACAGCGTATTGTTATAAGCGAAGTAAACAAACAAACACAATCTATTCAGAGAACCATCTTAAATATAAAGCCCTGCGTTGGTTTCTATTTTGAAGGCAGAATGGATGATGGGAGTTGGAGTCGAATTGCATTTAAAGAGAGACAGACGCTTTTTTTTAATGGATTCATGGCGTTATTTGGATATTACGGAGGCTTCTGATTGGCTAATGGAGCTTGTTCTGTCCCCAGATGTAAGATGTTTCTCATAGAACCCCCCCCCCGAAATATTTACATTGTCTCTGATGTAAGACGAACCCAGCAGATAAACCTTTCAGAACCCTATAAAAATCCTCAAACTTTCTTCTTCCGTCGTCAGCCTGTCCGGTTTTCTGAAGTTTGGTTACAATAATCGTTGTTTTGCAGACTGGAAGCTGAAGAGGGCTCGGCTCGTAGGCTTACAATCTAGATGGATATGTAATATACAGACAGCATGATGTAGAATGTGCCCATCCAGAGAGTATCTGGTGATTCTGCAGATCTGTGACAAAATATGTCTCGGATCTACCGAGCAGACCCGCAGTCCGCGTCCCTGGGGGGTAACGTTTGGACGTCGCCCTGTTTTGGGAATCGCTGGCTGGAAATGAGCCCCCGATCTGGCTCTGGATGCCTTGGACCCTCATCCCGTGGGTCTCGCTGGCTGCATGGAGCGTCCGCTCCGGGCTCCGTGTGACGTACCGATGGAAAAAATGCTCTGTTCTGGCCGCTGAAACTCAAACACGTCGTTTTTTATTTATTTTTTACAGAAATTTAGGATTTCTGTTTCCATCCGTCTGTCCGTCTCCTCGGCGCATGTTCTGCCGCAACCCTGCCTGTGCCGATTACCCAACGAATACAGGCAGTCCTAAGAAACTCATTGTTTGTATTTTTTTGTAATTATTTTTTAAATTGTTTAGAATATTTTTGTATTTTATAATTTTTGGACTTTTTTTTTTTTACTGGGTGTGTGTCCCTACAAATCTTAACCAAAAAACACAATTATTAAATAAATATTTTCCCATTAAATTCCATACATTTCCTTAGAGACGGGGATCATCCGGAAACCTGAACTTTATCCTGTAAACGCCTCTGATTTTAATGTAGTGTTATATTTATAGTAATTTACCCCAAAACGATAAATCATTTTACTCTGTCCTTGGATTCTCGTATTTCTTTCATGTTTTTCCGCTCTGTGCGTGCGCGATGCAGATGTATACGTTGCTTCTTTAAGTGGAATATTATAGAAAGAGTTCTAATGGAATAAAACGCCATCATTTCCTTCTCCAGCTTCAGTGCGGGAACAAAAATACACAATACTGAAATCCTACGATATTTTAGAACCTTTTCCCCAGCGCTTTCCTGAACAACAGAAATAAATCCTAGGAAACAAGATTGTGCCAGCTGTCCCCCAGCGCTGTACAAAGTAATATCACCCCCCCCCCCCGGTGCCGTATACGGTAATATAACCCCCCAGCGCTGTACAGAGTAATATCACCCCCCCCCCCGGTGCCGTATACGGTAATATAACCCCCCAGCCCTGTATAGAGTAATATCACCCCCCCCCCAGTGCCGTATACGGTAATATAACCCCCCAGTGCTGTATACAGTAATATAACCCCTCCAGCGCTGTATACAGTGATATAACCCCCCCAGCACTGTATACAGTAATATAACCCCCCCAGCACTGTATACAGTAATATAACCCCCCAGCGCTGTATACAGTAATATAACCCCCCCAGCGCTGTATACAGTAATATAACCCCCAGCACTGTATACAGTAATATAACCCCCCCAGTGCTGTATACAGTAATATAACCCCCCAGCGCTGTATACAGTAATATAACCCCCAGTGCTGTATACAGTAATATAACCCCCAGCGCTGTATACAGTAATATAACCCCCAGCGCTGTATACAGTAATATAACCCCCGGTGCTGTATACAGTAATATAACCCCCGGCGCTGTATACAGTCATATAACCCCCAGCGCTGTATACAGTAATATAACCCCCAGCGCTGTATACAGTAATATAACCCCCGGTGCTGTATACAGTAATATAACCCCGGTGCTGTATACAGTCATATAACCCCCAGCGCTGTATACAGTAATATAACCCCCAGCGCTGTATACAGTAATATAACCCCCGGTGCTGTATACAGTAATATAACCCCGGTGCTGTATACAGAATATAACCCCCAGCGCTGTATACAGTAATATAACCCCCAGCGCTGTATACAGTAATATAACCCCCAGCGCTGTATACAGTAATATAACCCCCAGCGCTGTATACAGTAATATAACGCCCGGCGCTGTATACAGTAATATAACGCCCGGTGCTGTATACAGTAATATAACTCCCAGCGCTGTATACAGTAATATAACCCCCAGCGCTGTATACAGTAATATAACCCCCAGCGCTGTATACAGTAATATAACGCCCGGTGCTGTATACAGTAATATAACCCCCAGCGCTGTATACAGTAATATAACGCCCGGTGCTGTATACAGTAATATAACGCCCGGTGCTGTATACAGTAATATAACGCCCGGTGCTGTATACAGTAATATAACGCCCCCATTGCAGTTGAGAAAACGTTTTTAACCTTATTTTGTTCCAATAAACTCTCTGAATGGGATGTAACCGGCCGTTAGAAATCGTCGGTGTCGCCGGTCACCTCTGCTGTGGGTCGGAGGCGGCAGCGGCTGCTCTCGGGTCAGGTTTTAGCTGAGATGTTGAGCGGGGCGATTGAGGACGGGCCAATGGTCCTCCGTATTTTGGAAAGTAAACGGGTGAACAGCTTTTCGGTTTTTCTCTGAACGTTTTTATGTTTTTCTGTGGGAAATGTGTTTGTTTTCCTAAAAAAATACAAAATAAATAAAAAAAATCGACTTTTAATTAATTGTGGAAACGCGGATGCGGCCGTCGGACTCCGATGTGTTGTTGTGTTTGGTTGTGGAATTTAACGGGGGGTATTTTTAGAAGTCGCTTGGATGCCCCGCAGAGCGTTGGGGGATTTTCATATATGGAGCGGTCTCTGGCGGAGAATCGTGTTTGACATTTAGGAGCCGCGCCGGATCGTTCCTCTGATAGATGAGCCAATCGCGGGAACCGTGCGACAAAGCTCACTAACGATTTGGGGAATAAAACACGTTCTGCCTTAAAGGGACGCCGTACCCTCAACATAAACCCCCAACGTGTAAAAAAGCTCTAATTCTTCCGCCCAAATAGTTTATATTTGGAACACAAGAGGACCCCCTTTTTCTATAAGCGAATCAGGATCTCCGTGATTCTCTACCAGAATTTGGCGTTGAGGGTCTGCGAAGTTCTGTGCACTGAAGCCCCCCGTGTACTCGGCGCTCGTCACCATGTAACAGTCGCTAGGATCGCGAAACGCGTCCCGACACAAACACGCGAGGAGATTATAGCGTCGGCTGCTCGGAAGAAACATTGTTTCCTGCGCCAAGATCAGCCGCCCTTAGTCACTCGTTGCCTTGGAGACAGATGTAATCTAGACCCCCCCCCCTCGTCCTGTTGGAGGTGCTGTAGACCCCCCCGCATTTTATTTTTTCATATATTGTTACTATTTGGGTAAATATTTCTAAAAATGTCAACGTTGCAAAGCGCGCTGATGGCTTGAAGTATCAGATTTCAATCCTCATCACTCTCAGCCACCACTCTCAAGAATTCGAAGTTTAAGGTCATGAAATACTTGTGGTTTTGCTTTGGGGGTGTGGCTAGAGGCGGGAAGGGGTGGGGCTTTGCCCAGACTTTTTATGTGACTTTGGGCCCTTCTGCGGGGCTATTTGTGTAACTGAGGGGGGCATTTAGAGGAAGAATAATGGGGTTTAATTTATAAAGCCGTTTCCTGCTGTTTCTATACACATTATCGGGGCTTTTAGGGCCGTAGAACCCTGCGATACCCTCATACCCAGCAAACACTCTTACCGCCTAGAAAAGAGGGGCATCGGGGGGGGGGGGGATCAGGGGATTTTAAACGTTTTTTTGGTATTCTGAAAGTATAAATTGTCCGGGAATCCGGGGTCTTTTTACAGACAGAAATAAAAGGTCTGAAGTCCGTTAATCTGCAATTTAGTGATAACTATGCAAATATTTTGGAAATCCCTTATCTGAGTGACTCCTGTCCTTGGGGTCACTTGGCGCGTGCCGCGGCCGAGTGATCAATAAGGTGATTTGATTTTTTTTTGGGGTCATAGAGATGCGTTTTCGTGGTTCTGGTACATAATCCCCGGGTGGCAGGAGAATGACTGGCGCCGCCATCGATGATGCCGGGTTTTTGTCAGACAGCATTGACTCAGTTGAGCCAGGGATATACGCAGATGTAATATGGAGATTTATCCGCAGCGTTCACATGAAAAACAAATGAAAACTATTATTTCTAATATATTATTATTATTTCTAATATTATGTATTAGTATTATTATTCCTAAAATTATTATTATTTCTAATATATTTATTATTTCTAATATATTATTTAATAATATGTTATTATATTAGTATTTCATGCTGATCTGTTTTAGAGGTGTGTGTTTGGGGTGATTTATAAAGGTGTCGCAAGCTTTGCAGATATCATGGGACCCTTTTATAAATCACCCCCGAAGCTGTCAATCACCCATCAGCTGCTCGATGACCGTATTACCCGATTACTTGATCAGCGCCCCCGAAAACCCAACTTTTCGCTCTCACTCCCCGAGAACACCGGGCTTTCCAACAATCTAACCCAGTTTAGCCACGGAATGTTCTTTGTGAAAGAATCGCGGTACGGATGGCGGCCGCTTGCTCCTTTTTTGCCGCGTTCGGCGTCGCTAACGTTCAGAAAGGCTTTTTGGGTGCCAGGGCGGGCCGCGCATGTTACACGCGTGTAACGGTGGAAATATTGTAGCTGAATGTTACCGTGATGCTGCCAGCTCTTTAATCGCTCTTCCCTTTTACTTGCAGAGTATTGGAAAAGGATCGCTCTGGTGTATAGACCCGGAATACAGACAGAACCTGATCCAAGCCCTGAAAAAGACTCCCTACCACCCGTATTCCCACGTGTTCAACACCCCCCCCACCTCTCCTCAGGCATATCAAAGGTAAGACGACGGCTTTCATACCCGCCGGGCGCGGGCAGCTTACCTTCCGAGCGCTCCGATACGCGGTATATACAGGAAACCCACCCCATGGGTCCGGCGCGTTCCGCGGCGTGTTGGGGCATCGGGGAGTCCGGGACCCCCTGCAGCGAGGGTAGCGTGCGAGACCTTCGTGTTCACGTGTCCTTAACTCGGAGAGCTGGGAGGTTTGTGTTCAGCGTTTCCATGTAAGCGACTCTCCGGCGGTTAAACCTGTTCCGGCGGCTCAGTCCGTTCTGTTTACTGGATCCTTTGTCTTCACAACGAAAACGTCAGCTTGTTTAATGTTTGTGAACCCTGCTGAAGGGCGATAACACCGAGCCTTACACCGAGGCCTAAAGAGGTGGTAGAAGAAACTAAGAACCCACCGGCAGATCGGCCCCATCCGGCCCCCGTCTTCTGCTGGGACTGGGAGGCTGTTCAACTTACCCACCACCCTCTCAGTAAAGAAAACTTCCTTCCATTCCATCTCGGCCTCTGACCCTCTAGTGCTGGATTCCGGTCTCTTGTCCTCTTTAAGATAATAATTAATAATTATTCTTGCATTTTCTGTGTTTAAAGACTTCTCTTGCCTATTCCTTGTGTTTTTATGTTTGAGAACTGGTGCAGGACTCAGAGCAGAGTGGGTGTAGATTTGTGCTGAAATAGCCCTGCAATCCTGTGCAGTCCGGCTGGCCTTTATTACCAAGAATATTTAAATAAAAAAATAATTTCTATCCATCTGTTACTAAGTATGATCTCTATAACCGGCCGCCTTTGTTCTCGCCCCGTTAGTGCCGGTTGTGCGGTGCCCAGCAGTGAAAGGGTGCATGCCGCAGCACCGGGTGCTCTTCAGAATATATTTTTAGGGTAAATTATGCTGCGCTGTTATTTTTATTCTGCAGGATAGAGCGCCGTGTGTTTTTTCTCCCCACAGATCGTTTGAATTGCGTTTTTCCTGCGGCTGAGATTCCATCACATGTCCGGGCGATCAATCCGCCGGGCGAGATGGGAATGAACAGCTTGGCTTAAGGGGGGGGAGACGGCTGTAAGTCTGCCCTTGGAAGGCGATTAGCGTGATGGGAACCATGGCAACTGGAGTGTCGTCATGGTAACGCATAGCTGAGACAGGTGCGGTTGCATCACGGGGCTGTTAGTTGCCTGGCAAAAGGACAGGCCATTAGCACGTATAACTACGTGGTTACCATGGCAACAAATAACCCCATATAGGGAGTACAGTTGGCTGCGAGACGCGTCTTTCTCTTTTTTTTTTTTTTTTTTCTGTTTTCTCGGGTGACGCGGTACCTGCTGCCGTCCGTTTTTATAAAAATCAGCAGGAATTATGGGAGATGACAGCCCGAGGTCGGGAGGACTCATCAGGCCGGCGTTCGTTTAATGAAAAAGTCATCGGAAAGCCACAATAATGGGGCAGAGGTTTTATCGCACGAAGTGTTCTGTAACCGGTGCAGGACTCCAGAGAGAGTGTGAGAGGAACCCGAGTCCTGGGGGGTTCGTTCTATCCGAGACAGAACTCGACTTATTCACCTGAACCTCAAGACTTCTGAAAGTGTTTTGGGGAGTTTTGAGCGTTATTTAGACAAACCGGTGCCTGGCAGCGCATGAGTTAAAAACCCCAAACCATTCAGCTTTAACCCCTTTAATGCCGAAAGAAGAACATGATTTCCTTATATATCATATGAAATAATTTAGATTTCAGGAAATTGCGTTAGAAATTTCCATGCTGGGGGGGGACTTAGGGAATATTTCTTAGGGATGAATGCACCTTCGGGGTGGAATAAGGCTGGCTGTACCCCGGCCCGGGGGAGCTCCCAGGTTTTCTTGCGATGGGACTTTCTCTCCCCGCTTGTCACCGAGACGTTGAAGCACAAAGTACAAATAGCTGTTATTTTATTTATTTTATTAAGAATCAGTAGACGCAGCCGGTCGCGCAGCCCCCCCCTCCAAGCCCCCAGACCCCCCCCCCCTGAGCGCGGACAGGATTCTGTACGTCCTAAATCAATCCCCCGGACACCCAGGCCAGGTCTGCCCCTAAGATTTCTCGGCGGCTCTGTCCTCGTTCCCAACATAGTCTGAGTATCTCCATTCCCACCAACGCATGTCGTTAGCGGTCTCTTTAACCCCCTGTACCCCGCTACTTCTCAGCTGCTGCAGCTCTTCTTGGACAGCGCAGTTTATATCCCCGGTCAGCAGGTTTATTACCGGATCTGCCATCTTTCCCTTTGGCTTTCGTTCAAAAATGTCAGCGGACATTTCCAAAAGAGTCCAGATGTTGGGAAGCCCCCCCCCCCCCTCTCCGCGTCGGGTTGGACTCGCTGGCAGGCGACAGACGGAGATCTTTGCGCTTTGCTTTTGAGACCCGGGAATGTTAATGAAGATTTGGCAGTCTGTGAAAGAAGGGGTTAAACGTGTAGCGTCCTGGAGCCGCCAGCGAATGGCTTTATTATCATTATTATTACAGTATTATTATTATTAATATTATTTCCATAATTATAATATTTATTATCATCA
Organism: Sceloporus occidentalis; assembly: GCA_023333645.1. Taxonomy (NCBI): domain Eukaryota; kingdom Metazoa; phylum Chordata; class Lepidosauria; order Squamata; family Phrynosomatidae; genus Sceloporus; species Sceloporus occidentalis. The sequence goes on along the minus strand of JALMGF010000471.1, from coordinate 15,840 downwards.
TTATTATTATATTTCCCCCGCACCGTCCGCACGCAGCCTTTCCTTTGGGTTTCGAGCGGCTTCGCCGGCATAAACCGCGCAGGAACGGGCGCCGCGGGGGCTCCTGCTCGCCGGCAGCAATTAGTCCGCCGATTACTGAAAGAGGATTGCAATTTCTGGGCTAAAAGGACGGGCGACGGGCGAAAGGATCGGAAACGAGATTATGGAATTAGAAAGCTCCTTGCTTTGTTCGGCGTGGAATGCAGCGATTTCGCTGTTTGGAGACCCCGGAGCCGGATCGATGCCCCGCGGCTTCCTCCGAACGCCCCGCTGACCTCACGCTCACTAACTTTTAGTTTTTAACTTATTTAATAAAAAATATAGTGTGAATATAGTGAAATCAATAAAATCCTTCTTATCAATCACTGCACTAGATCAGTCACCACTTCTGCTGGGAGGCTGTTCCACTTATCTACCACCCTCTCAGTAAAGTAAAACTTCCGTCCCATCTCAGCCTCTGATCCTCTAGCGTTACATTCTTGTCCTCCTTATGATACTTTAGTAATACATTTATACATTGTTATAGGGTTAATTAGCGACGCTTCAGCTCTGTCGGCGATATAGCACAAGCCCTCGTTCAGATTCCATTCAGGATATAATAAGCACCGGGGAGCGGTCTCTCTGTCTCTCTCTCTCTCGCTCTCTCTCTCTCTCGCTCTCTCTCGCTCTCTCTCGCTCTCTCTCGCTCTCTCTCTCTCTCTCTCTCTCTCGTGACTTGAGTAGAAACCTGGATGAAGCCGCCTTAGCCCAGGAGAAAGAGTCTTTTGTTGAAGTTGACACCTCAGAGGTCTCCTTTCCAGATAGAATCAAATGCATCTGAAGAAGAGACCGCTGAGATCCCAAAAGCTTATATAACTTTACGTTGTTGTACATTGGACCAAGTAAATGCATCGACTTCCCCCAGAGACCCCCTGTTGGTTTTTGTGTCTGTATATTTTGGGCAGAAGTTGAGATTTTTTTCCTTTGCTCTTTTTACACTCGTTTTATCGCCACATTCTTTGTTTCCGTCTCGAACGCTCTCAAGTCTCTCGTGTAAATATCGGCCGTTATTTAGCAAGGGCCGAGTCACAAGCAAACAAGCCGATGTTCAGACAGGAAAGCAAAACTCGAGGCCGTTGGTGGCTGTGGTCGGGAAGTGCCCACTGGGGTAATAAAGCGGGGCAATTAAACTTCCACGCGGCAGATACAGCGGACAGGGCGCTATTTCTGGACTAATCCTGTACAGAAGCCAAGGATTTGGGGATTTTTCTTATGAATGCCCCCTGGGACGGTCGGTGTGGACTGAGGGTCCCTGGCTGATAATTGTTGTTATTTTATTATTATTTATATTATATTTTTGTATTAGATTTATCCTATTATTATTATTATTATATTATTTATTATTATTATTATTATTATTATGAGGGTGCGTGGGGCGAGCCCGGCCTGTTTTTCGTAGTTTTCGAGGTGTGTTAAGCAGGTTGCGAGTTCTGTAATCATTTCAGATAAATGGATTAGAGAAGGGAAGGAGGCGATACTCGGCGTCGCGGATAAAATATTCCGTCGCGCCCTCTGCTGAGAACACAACGATTACAGAAAACGCGTCCGGCTCGGTGCTGCCGCGTCCGGCAGTGAGGGGGTTAATGCTGCGCAGGAAGGTGTGCGGATGCGGTGGAAGAAAGGGCCGGCGACTTGTTCTCCCCCTGAGTGGGGTAGGGAGGGGGTTAATCAGGATCACTTCCTTGGTATGGCAGAGTTGCCGGTCTCCATGGCGATGCATACCATGACTGTAACATAATACAGAACATGTGTCTGAACAGCACAAACAGCGGCTCCCACACCAATCGGTGCCTGGCAGCCCCGCGCGGCCGCCAAACGGGGGATTCTGGGAGCCCTGGCAAGGACGCCGCCGCTCCGTCCCGATACATTCCGTCCTGCCCGGGAAACCAGCCCAGTCTCTCCTTAATATGCGGCGTCCGCAGCGAGCGCGCATGCGCACATCCAGCTTCCCGCACGTTAACGTTTGGGTTGTGGGGCCACATTTTATTAAGCAGAACCCGCCGGCAGATCGGCCCCATCCGGCCCCCATCTAGTCGCCCGTTTCTCCTGCTGTAAAGACTCGGACCTTAATCAGTCGTTGGTCTCGTCTTAGATTCAGGAGCCGTATGTCTATCCCATGCATGTTTAATACCCTCACTGTATTACCCGCTACCACCTCTGCTGGGAGGCTGTCCCACTTATCTTCTCGGTAAATATTCCCAATCAGAATTCCAGTGCCTGATAAAGTTTGTAATCTTGCGTAACGTGTTTCTCTGTTCAGACGTCGGCGTGTTCTTACTTGCGCTCTCAATAAATACTTTGTTGCTTGCGGCGAGTGCGTCTCCCTCAGGACTTCCATTGTGCACTCAAAGAGTGGGTGATAGAAAAATCCACGTCTCCCCCCCCCCCCCGACCAACAGATTCCTTAGAAGAAAACAAAAACCCATACTTTATCATTAATCGGGATAAAAGAACACAACGAAAGAACGCGATGAGATTGTTACTTTTTGTTTGTTTGGTAAACGATCTCGCGATCTGTTTCTACTTCCTGTCTGAAAAATGTTTAAAAGGAGACAAATCGTATCTTCCCGGGATTATTTCTTAAGAATTAAGATAAGCCTCCGGACAAAAGACTCGAAATGTTACGCAAACGGGCCTGAAAAGAATGGAAGAATCGGTTTCCAAGGAAACCTGCTATCAAAACAAACCATTACAGTGTTATTAATAAATACATTTGACCTGAAACATAATTTTTTTCCCCGTTTTCAGAGAAATAGCCCCGCGTCTCCTCGCCAGAACCCGTTGTCTCTTTAGATCGTTCCCGATAGCGTCTGATCCCCCCGGGGGGAAATTCTTTAGCCCCGTCCGGTAATAGACGGCCTTCCTGGGGCACGTTGAGCCCGGGGCACATTTCTCAATTCCAGGGCAGGTATTTGTTTGCCGTCGCCAAGCAACCGATAATTGGCGTGTTTGTCGCCTTTAACCCTGCGAGGTTAGTTGTGAGCAGAATGTTTCATTATTTACCCCCTGTCCAGCGCTTGCAGGGTTAAGCCACTGTAACTGCGCCGCCGACGGCAGACTGTAACCGCGCCACCGCCGGCAGACTGTAACCGTGCCGCCGCCGACGGCAGACTGTAACCGCGCCGCCGCCGCCGGCAGACTGTAACCGCGCCGCCGCGGCCGGCAGACTGTAACCGCGCCGCCGCGGCCGGCAGACTGTAACCGCGCCGCCGCCGCCGGCAGACTGTAACCGCGCCGCCGGCAGACTGTAACCGCGCCGCCGGCAGACTGTAACCGCGCCGCCGCCGCCGGCAGACTGTAACCGCGCCGCCGCCGCCGGCAGGTGATACCTCGGGCTTTCCAGTGATTCTTTGTAGCCGTGCCGGGCGAGCAACGCGACGGAGTCAACATTAAATGTGTGATTTCTTTTTACAGCCCAATTAAAGAGGGTTAAATACACCGGATATGACCTATCAGCAGCTCAGAAAAACAATCAGTGATTACATAGAAACCCAGAACCCGCCGGCAGATCGGCCCCCAGCGGCCCCCGTCTAGTCGCCCGTTTCACCTGCTGTAAAGACTGAAACCTTAATCAGTCGTTGGTCTCGTCTTAGATTCAGGAGCCGTATGTCTATCCCATGCGTGTTTAATCCCCTCGCTATATTTCCCTCTACCACTTCTGCTGGGAGGCTGTTCCACTTATCTACCACCCTCTCGGTAAAGTAATCCTTCCTCAATGTAATCCAAGAATGGCAAATGTGGCCCTTTGTTGTACAAGGTGTGGAGCCCAAAAATATTACACTTGAATTAAGGGGTCCGGGAGCTGCGATGCCTCAGTAACCCCCCCCCCCCCACAAACACTTTCCGTTGGGGACATCCGTGTCGTGTGATGAGACGCTCTCGTTAATCACAGCGTTTGTTTAAATGGCCTCGTTAGGAAACACGTCGAGCAAAAAAAGGCTTGTAGATCGCGAGGCTGCGCCTGCGGGGAATCCGGTGCTCAGAAATTCTACGCCCGGATGAGTCTTCGCTGCACTTAGTAGGTCAGACACTCTAAAAATAAATAAATAAGAATAATTTAAATTCTGTTGGAGATTAAAGCAGCGGCCAAATCGGTGAGATTGAAACAGCCGTTACCTGCCGCCGGCTTACATCCCGAAACTCATTCATCAAACAGACTCACCGTAACCCCGGAGCCAAAAACACATCGCAGGGAAAAATTGGGTTTTATGTAAAAAAAAAAAAAATGTTTTAAATACAAAATATAGCATTTATCGGGTTTTTGGTTACTATATCGAGACTTTAAACTGGATTTAGGATCGTCTCTTAAAGAATTAGCTAAAAAATGTCTACAGCTGTACGACTATAATCCCTATGATCCTCTTGCAGGGTTAATATAACTTTGATTACGCTGCATTATCATTTCTATAGCGCCAGCATATTCCGTAGCCCTGCGCTATAGAGCTTTGAGGCCCCTTGTGCTCTGTGACGGTTCCAGTAGGTTAAAGTGGGGGGGGGGTTGGGGTCATTCTCTTTGGACTCCCAGGTGGGGTCGGCTGGCATTGTGAGCCGGGGGCTTCGACGTGAAGGACCCTTCTACTCGATGACTTGGCGGCCGGGGAGCGGAATCTTTAAGAATCATTTGGTTAGTTTGTTTTTCTGGTCGTAACGTTTTATTTAACGCTTTATTGGAACGCGCGAGCGAAGGCGCCGTGATGTGGCAATCGATGAACCCCGGGCAGCACGCCTCACGTTTCTAACTACTAATTAGCTTTAATTAACGAGTTACCAACCAGCCGACATACAACAAAACTTACGGAGAATTAAAGGGTCTTTCCCACCTTATTGAATTTAACGTCTCTCTGAAATGTGCTTTAAAACGCTAGAGAAATCCCAACGCGTTTGGCTCTCGCAGGCATCTCCAAAGCCAGTCCGGCTTTTCGGTCTCTTTATATTGGGATTCCCGTTTAACTCTTTGTTTTTTTTCTCTTTTTTTTTTTGCAGCACATCTGTCCCTCCCCTTTGGACGGGAAGCACCTTTTTCAAGAAGAACGGGGCCCTTCTCCAAGGTAAGTCTCAGCTCGGGGGCCGCATTCAGCGATCAAGCTGCTTTACCGGGGGATTTGGGGTTTGCTGTCACTGCATTACTCTCCTCTCTTAGCGGACATGGAGGGGTTAATGCTGTCCGTTTCCCCCTCTGCCCCCCCCCCTCAGTACAGGAGAGGGTTAAGTGCTCTGGACTAAAGAGTGCAAGGATGTTAAAGCTAAAAATGCCCCAAAATGCTGCTGTTTGGCGAGTTTTTTCACCCTGGCGTCTCTGCCAATCAGGCACGAGGATGCGGGTGTCGGCATGTCACCGGTCCTTACGGCAACTAGACCTGGTCGGCCCCCTCCTCCGCGGCAACGCTGCAGGATTAACCCTATGCGTGCCAGAGGTGAGGCAATACATTGCCAGGGGTTAAAACGTCTGGAGACGGCCGCCGCCGTGTTTTGGCAAGAAATCGTCGGCAAAGCCGCCGAGCGGCAGATTGTTGCAGCATTGTGTGTTTTTTCTTTTCTGTTGTCGTTGGCGGCTTCTCGTAGCAAATATTTGTCTCCGATACGTTTCAGAAACAGTAGCTCTCTGTCACATATAATTAATTGTACAGAATTGTCTGGCGGAATTACCTTTGAGTCTCTAATCTCTTTTGGGTTCTTTTGTTGAGAAAAAACTGGTTTGTTTCCCCAAAATCCCGCCCCTGACATATAGCTGCCGGTCCGTGTACACGCCGCCCTACGCCGCGTGATCCCTGACCTCAGTTTGACATGAAAAGCCATGATCTGCCGCGCCGTAACGCGCTAAGTAACGCTGCGAGACTTTTTTTTTTCTTCTCCTCTCTGTCTCTCTAATATTTGCATAACTCCGCCCACAGCCTCGGGTTGCCGTGGAAACGTGGTGAGCTGTGAATATTTGTGCCAAAGGTTTCTGCTTCCTGAAATCTGCGGCTCGTCGGTGTGTCCGGATGTTGAATTATAATTGTTCATTTTGTCGCCGTGCGGCCGTGGAAATTATTCGTTTTTACGTGATTTGGTTATTATTATTTTAAAAAAATGATATTTTATTTTGTAGCCGCTCCAAGAACTTTTTCTAATAATTTTCTTTCACCATGATTTCACGTTGTGACGAGGCGTCTGTAGCTTCCCAGGAATCGGAATTTCCTCATAAAACGCAGCCGTAGAAACAACAGTTTTAGGTTCCAAAAAAAAATAAAACAAAACAAAAAGTTTATGAACGGAAAAGTTATGTTACGCAACTTAATCCCGACAAGCCGCGGGGAAAACTGCAACGAGAGCGGCTAAGAGGACCAGCAGAAAAGAATTAAAGCGGAAATAAATAATAATAATGATAATAATATAATAAAATAATAATAATAATAATGATAATAAAAACTTGCTGTCTTGTATCCTGGGCCACCAGTCAGCACGAGAGGGGTTAAAAGCCAAAATATTGGGCAATAACACAAAGGGAGGAAGTTACTTTACTGAGAGGCTCCAGAATGAATGAACCTGGACGATGTAAAGAATGACAAGATGTGTGTATATATATATATAAAAAAACCAGGACTTTTTATACATTGTATCATGTTTACGTATAATAGATTGAACAGATAGATTGCAAGCTCCTCTTCTCCGTCTGTATCGATACATATTACGATGCTTTTCCTGGCCCCCTATTGTAACAGCGCTGCGGAATATGTTGGAGCTATACAAATAACCGTAACGCATCTATATCCGTGGCCGCCATAAGAACGCAGTCCTCGCTCGCGTTTAGTTAGAAGTAAACCCGGTGAGAGACGCTCTCGTGGCCTCTGCGCTCTCGTGGCCTCTGCGCTCTCGTGGCCTCTGCGCTCTCGTGGCCTCCGCGCTCTCGTGGCCTCTGCGCTCTCGTGGCCTCTGCGCTCTCGTGGCCTCCGCGCGTGCTCATAACCCACGCGTTCCCTGCATTAGTTACGGAACACGTGACGTTCTCGAGCTTGCAGCGGAACCTGCCGGGGGGGGGGGGGGGTTCCTGTTCTCTCCGTGAACCCGGCTCCTGGTTGGTGTTTGCACCGCCCGGGCCCCGCAAAGGATCCTGGGTATGTCCCGCATGGAACAAAGGGCTGCATGCGCAGGACGGGGACACAGCACACAAACCCTGCCTTTTAACCAAACAGGGTGAAGCTTGGTGTCGCAGCTCGGTTACCCCGGCAACGCAAAGGTGTGGCCGCAAATTACAGGGCGAAATGCGCGGCTGCTAGGTGTGGATGCATCGCGTTATCTGCGGCCCCAGCAAATAGATGGGAGGGCCGAGTAACCCTTTCTCTGCCAGATAGACCATTAAATACTCCGATATTCCTGGAACTTTACAGTTTATTCTCCTCCCCCTAAAGAGTTAAAGCCGGGACGGGGTCTTTTTGTTGAAAATAGTAACTTATTGTTCCTGTTAGTTACTCCGGATTAAACGCTTTCGTGACTTTCAATGCTTTTGTCGTAAAACACCCTTTAATTATATTTTGCTCTGGACTCATCTGATTACATAGAACCTCAGAACCCGCTGGCAGATCGGCCCCATCCGGCCCCCGTCTAGTCGCCCGTCTCTCCTGCTGTAAAGACTCAAACCTTAATCAGTCGTTGGTCTCGTCTTAGATTCAGGAGCCGTATGTCTATCCCGCGCATGTTTAATGCCCTCACTGTATTACCCTCTACCACTTCTGCTGGGAGGATGTTCCCCTTATCTATCACCCTCTCAGTAAAGTAGAAGTTGATAATATTACGTTGCACGTCTTTTTTATTTTTTGCCAGAACCTGGTGCCCGCGCGTTTTACAGGATCAGAGGCCGTCTTTGGGGCTACTCCAATTACACCAATAGGGGTAAAACAACATATATAACCTTTCTATATATCTTGTTCTCACAGCAGGGCCAGGTGGCCCTTTATGAAACTGCGCAGGTAACCGTAATTATTAACCCCTTCACAAGATGCATCCACCATGTTACACTGTACCTGCCTCAGACCCGGGGGCCGCTACACACGTGTAAAAATACCACCGGAGGCTTGTGTGAAGCGCGTTGTCCGTGCCAGGGCCCCGATTCCGCTCCGGCGCAGCCCCTAATGTTATTTCCATTAGCAGGAGAGCGGTGGATGGCGGACACAGGAGTTTTTTGCTTGGCAGAACACAATGAAAGAAGCTTTTTTTTTTTTTTTTTCCTCCCCATTCTTCATTCCTTCACACAAAAGAATACAGCTCTGCTTTCAGAAAGTCCGCCCGTACAAATGCTTCTTGTCACAAGCGATCAGCGCTCGGCCCGTGAAGATCGCTGAACGTTCTTACATTTCTGTCCCAAGCTGGGCGAGCAGATTGCGAGATCGCGGATCCCTCGCAGGCTTCTTCTCTCCATGCGCCCGCGCACCGATCTTCTATGGGAGACGTGACCCGGCACATAATGGCTTAATGCGGCGCGGACAAAGCATGTTTGCAAATGCGCTTTGGGTGGGGGTGCGATTTACTTTTATTATTATTTTTGTGCTTTTAGTTACAGGCCGGTCGGTCTGATAATATACGCTCCGCAGCCGGCTCATTGCTTGTACGCAGCTCAACATGAAAAAAATTCTAATAAAAAAATATATGTGTGTGTGTATATATATATATATATATATATATATATATACATACAATATTTAATGTAATAATAATATAATAATAATATTTATCAATATTTGAATAATAAAATATAATAGTATATATTTATCAATATTTAATTTAATATAATCGTAAATATATATTTATCAATATTTAATATAATAGTGATAATATATAGTTAGCAATATTTACTTGAATAATATAGTAATATATTTAATTGAATAATATAATAGTAATACTATTTATAAATGTATCAATATTTAATTGAATAATAATAATAATATGGTAATATATTCATATTTACATCAAGTATATACTATTATTTATCTGATTTTAATATCTGGGTTTTTTTTTTTATTCTTTTTCTTCTTAAGCTTAAAACAAGTAAAATGATTTGTAGATTTTATTTGCTGCAGCCAATCAGCGTCAGGAAAGCGCGCTCACTGAAATCAATGGGAACCCTTTCCGGCTGGTGGTAAATAAGTCATATATTCCGCTGAGCAGATCTCCTGCATGGAATATAGCAGGGGGGGGGGGCGGGGGGCATTCTGCATCCAGGAAAATGTGAAGGGGGCACGGAGATTCGAGGAGGTAATGTATATGTTTCAGAATCAGCCACACCTTGAGTGTACTCCAGGATCTGCAGGATTATTCCTCCCCATTAAGTTAACTCGCTTCTATTGTGAAGTTGCTGGCTGTGGCTGATTGGTCCGGGCGGCCTTTGTAAGGGTGGAGGAGGATGAATAAGGAGAAACTGTTCAGATAATGCTGGCTCTGCCACAGGCTGCTGCCGGTCCCAAGAACACAGAAGACACGCGTCGCACTGTATTCCTGCCTCACCAACATGGATTATAACGCCTGACGAGATGGGAACATACAAATGTAACGGCGCAGGGCTCCAAAACCTCACACCCTTCTACCGATCCCGGGTTCCTGGCGTGCCGCGGGCCATTGCACCGACGCGTTCCACAAAACACGGCTTCATGTAGCCTTTGTCGTTAACTCCTTTAATAATAACATAATATGTAACTTATATGTAACCATGGCATGTATAATATGTAACTGTCATGTGCTATATGTAACAATTACCTGTAACTGCTATATGTGTTATATGTTACTATTATACGTGTTATATGTAAATATTATGTTATATGTAACTATTATATGTAACTATTATGTGTTATATGTAACTATTATATGTGTTATGTAACTTATGTGTGTTGTATAATATGTAACTATTACATGTAACTGTTATGTGTTACATGTAACTATTATATGTGTTGTATTATATGTAACTGTTATATGTATTACATGTATAATATGTAACTGTTACATGTAACTGTTATGTGTTTTATGTAACTACATTGTATTTCCAAGGATCTTACTGCAGAAATCAGTGGCTTATAAGTCGTGTGGCTCCCGGGCCCTTCCGATAAAGCCACATGGAGCCCGGAGCCCGCCGGCCCCTCCAGTAACCCAGCTGGACGGGATATGGACGGAGTAATAGAATGATTGAATAAAGTTTGTGTTTCCTCCCCTTCCTCGGCGTGTTTTACTGACGCACCGCTCTTATACTTGCAGCGTTAACTCCATAAAAGGTTACGTAACTCGGGGGAGCGAGTACTCGGCACAAGGTGTTCTCAAAAACCCTCACAGGCGGTTGTTACCCGAGGCGTGTTTTTCCTCCCCGCGAGCTGTTATCGCAGTGTTACGGTGTCGGGGCTCCATGTGATAAATCCTCGCAGCAAATGGCCACGGGGAAAATATTCTGTAATGGCGAAGGCATGCGGCGTCTGGCCCAAACTGCTGCTTCACGTGTCCGTTCACGGCATTAACCCTTTGTTTACTCAGTAGCAGAGTTTCTCAGGAGTCTCGGGTTTTAACCCTTTGACAGCCAGAGCTGTGCCGGAAGTGGCCGGAAGTTCTGTTGCTCGTGTAAATGAAGCGTTCTCCCCGCTCCCTTTCGCTCCCCTTCTTTCTGGAACGTTTCTGTCGTTCTGTTCGTTGCCGGTAAATATTTCGAACGCTTCAGAAAAAAGTACGTTGGTTTTCGTTACCTGCCCCGACCCCAAATACAAAATGTAACTGTACATCTCGGCCGAGGCGACGCGGTAAAAGCTCTCCTCGTGATCAGGAGGCGCTAGCGAGCGGATTGCCGGGAGACGGACGGACGGGGACCGCGGTGCCGCTGGGATTTGGGAGAAAAATCTAACACTGGAGCCGATTTCTGCCAAAATCAGATATTCTGCGAATGCTTTCCAGCGTCTGTAGATTGTTTTTGCGTATTTTGGAAAAGTTTTACTGGTGCAGGACTCGGGGATAGGGGGGGGCAATGAGAAAATCAGCGAGCTGGCCACGGTAAACTGTATAGTTAAATCAGCGAGCCGGCCCTGTACAATGTATAGTCAAAGTGGGCAACTCCCAGTGAAGGAAGGATTATTGCTGCTGTGTTGCCATGACAGCGGGGCAACTACATGTAATTATGGGTCCCCTCCCTAATCCTCACTTTGTTTCCTTGTTATGAAGATCCAACCTGAGATGGGGGTAAATATTTCAGGTGCTCGTTAAACAGGTTCGAGGGGTTAATGCCAGACCAGAGGCTTCACATGTGGACCATGAAGGCCGATGCCCCCCCAGATTAATGCCCCCCATCCGGGGTCTGTACCCAGGAAGCGTCTTACAGGCACCCAGCAGGGAAATTGATCTGCATTCTGACAACAAGCAAATGTATGGATCAAAAGAAAGAAGAGGCTGTCGGTGCGTCGGCCGCTCGTGATGTCATCGCGCAGACATGTGACCCTGGTTCAAAGATGGCGGAACCAGCAAGCTTTAACCCCTTCTTTCCTTCCCTCCGCACTTCTCCTGGATCACATATTTGTATTCTATGCCTTTTTCTGCCTGGCAGTGGCTGGCTGAGGCTACTGGGGGTTCACCAGGTGCTTTATATGCATAGTTTCGCCTTAACTCTTTTTATGCTGCAGTGATCGTCCTGTATTGCAGTAATAAGTACATAGTAAGTGGCCCCCGGGGGCCAGTAACAGGAGCCTGATTGTTTTTGCTGAGGGGAGACTCCAGATAACCGAGACGGGTCGCGGGTGATGTCATCGGCGGTTTTGGCTTTGTTGTGCGGGATGAGCGGCTGCCAGGATTATACGGCGCGGAAGGAATGCTCGCTGCGGAGTGAAATGCGAGCGCTGATGATGTAATGGCGTCCTCGCATTAACCCCTCCGCGTTTCAGACTCCCGAAAGACTCCTCGGGTGTTTGGGGACAAAGCGGGCGATTAAAGCGACCGGGAAACCTCTCGGAAACTCTGTATTTATCCACGAAATCACTGGGATATTTCAGGAGCGGGGAATTAAGGGGACGGGGCAAGTTTCATCGCGTATCATTTATAAAGCAGTGACTGACCATCAGAATTCCAGAGCCGGCTGTTTTGTCTTTCTGTGTGCGTCTCGTGTTCTCCGTCGGATTTGTCCACGCCGGGGCCAATGTAATCTCCTCCGTCTGAGTGACGGCGGAGAGCCTGCGCGGCCCGTCCTGAAGAATTGAGCGTCGGGGTTCTGATTGTCAGCGCCGCGGCTCAGCGTCCTTTCTAGAGCTTTTTGCATTATTCATTTGTGAAAGTTTTTTTTTTTAAAAGAGAAAAATTCTCTACTTTGTGCAGCAGAAGCGCAGAGCGGCGTCCGGAGCGGCTTCCGCGGAATCCAATTTATTTATTCTCATTATTATGATTGTTATTTTTAGGATGTCATTTGGTGGCAGCTAAAGGGTTAAATAGCGCATTCTTTAAAACCGATCAGCGATTAAACCCTGACCCGATTCGCCTGCCTTTATTGGCTGTAAAGAACCTTAATCAGTCGTTGGTCTCGTCTTAGATTCAGGAGCCGTATGTCTATCCCATGCATGTTTAACCCCCTCACTGTATTACCCTCTACCACCTCTGCTGGGAGGCTTTTCCACTTATCTACCACCCTCTCAGTCTTTGATCCTCTAGTGTTAGATTCCGGTCTCTTGTTGTAATTTCCCTCCTCCTTTGAAATAATCTTCCCTCCTGTGCTCGCTCTCCCCCCTGAGCCGGACACATTGAGACCCCTCAGTCTTTTCTAATAATTTTAACCCCGTAAGTCACAGAATAGAAGTAACGGGGGGGGAGAATCCACCAATCTTCCGCCGCCCCCGTTACATATATCTGTGAGTGAGACGTCGGACCCCCGCGTGCCGTGGTGGAGTGCGGGACGTTCGCGTTTCCCGTTGACTTTCTGTCTCTGACGCGGCGCTCGCTTTCTAAACGGCAAACATCCCTTTTGTAGTTTTATTGCCGATCCGCATGCGAGGCGATGGGCTCTGAAGAGGTCATTGTGTTTGTGCAAACAGCCGGCGCCCCCCCCAGCACTCCAGTGCACATACATAGCAACGCGACACTAACACGCTTAGAGCACAGGGGTCAGGAACACGGACGTGGGGTGCAGCGTCACGCGACGCAGCCGTATCTGTGCCGAGCGCTCAATACACGCAAAGTGAGGCCGGCAGATGGGGGGCTTTTAGTCTTCTGTAGGCGGGCGGGTTCGCTGAATTACCCCGGACACAAAGCGCGTCGGCGGCTCGGCGTCCTCGGGCTGCTCCGCGGAGGCCATTAAGCGCTCGGCGGCCGCTGATGCGGAAACGAAAAAAAGATTTTAAGCCCGTCGAGCCCCCGAGATTCATCACTACTTCCCATGTTATCCAAAGCGTAGATAATAGCACGCACACTCTAAACCGTGCTGTACACTACTGCGTAAAGGCATACCAGGGGCAGGAGCGTAAAATAAATACAAAGACCCCGGTGCATTTCACACCGCGCTAGAACGACTGTGCTGGGTATAGAGCGCGGGTGCCGGGTATAGAGCGCGGGTGCGTGGGTGCCGCGTATAGAGCGCGGGTGCGTGGGTGCTGCGTATAGAGCGCGGGTGCTGGGTATAGAGCGTGGGTGCCGGGTATAGAGCGCGGGTGCCGGGTATAGAGCGCGGGTGCGTGGGTGCCGGGTATAGAGCGCGGGTGCGTGGGTGCTGCGTATAGAGCGCGGGTGCTGGGTATAGAGCGCGGGTGCGCGGGCGCTGCGTATAGAGCGCGGGTGCTGGGTATAGAGCGCGGGTGCTGGGTATAGAGCGCGGGTGCCGGGTATAGAGCGTGGGTGCCGGGTATAGAGCGTGGGTGCCGGGTATAGAGCGCGGGTGCTGGGTATAGAGCGCCGGTGCGCGGGCGCTGCGTATAGAGCGCGGGCGCTGGGTATAGAGCGCGGGTGCGTGGGTGCCGCGTATAGAGCGCGGGTGCTGGGTATAGAGTGCGCGTGTGTGAGTGCTGGGTATAGAGTGCGCGTGTGTGAGTGCTGGGTATAGAGTGCGCGTGTGTGAGTGCTGGGTATAGAGCGTGCGGGTGCTGGGTATAGAGCGCACGGGTGCTGGGTATAGAGCGCACGGGTGCTGGGTATAGAGCGCGCGTGTGCTGGGTATAGAGCGCGCGTGTGCACGGGATTAACTAACAGAATATATATATTGTATTTTTTTTATTTTGTTGTATTGAAAGCAGAGGGATTTTTTCCTCCTCTTTCTCCGTCTCACCTGTTGTAAAGCAGCGCTTTTTGCATGAATAATGCACTTTTTTTGCAGTAAATGGAATGTTTTGCCGTGTAATTTAGCGCATGCGGTGACGAGCGACAGCCTCGTCGGTCCTTAATCCGCTTTGTCGGATCCGATCGTCAGACTCCGTGTGTCTGTCACGCGGCCCCTCCGCTCCGCCGGCAGAGTTTTTCGCCCCCGGGGCAGATGGAACGCCAGGCTGGGGCAGATGTTCTTTTCAGTTTATTCAGTGGCCGGTTTTGGATGTTTACCGTCGCCGTGGCGACCCTGGTTTCCATGGCAGCATGGCTGCAGCCTCTGCGTGCGCGGAGGGGATAAATGTATAATGGGTTAGATTTTCCTCGGCCTCCGCGTCCTGCCATCTGTCAGAAACAGACAGAAACGCAATCGGGTTCCTGGACCGGCAGCGCCGGCATTTAAAGGGACAGACGCCCCCCCCCCCCCCGGTATAACTGAGCCCCAAAAAATTAGGATAATCGAGGAAGATGGTTTTTCGGTGCCACCTCCGCGTGCCCTCAAATAAACCAGTACCCGTTGTACAGCGCTGCAGCATATGATGGCGCTATATAAATAACACATTGTACAGCGCTGCGGAATATGACGGCGATATATAAATCAATACATAATAGTTTATTAATAATAAATCTCGGGCCGTTACATAAAAATAAAAGTGGAGGGATGGGTTTTTTACTCTAATCTTCTTTGGTACTTAAGGAAATTCACTAAAATGAAAAACTACGACGGCAAAGGCTGATTCCCCCCTTTTGGGCTAAAACCCCAGCAAAAAGGGAAAAAATAAAAAGCTAATCCTTTGACCTTTTCGCCGTAGTTTGAGTTTTTGGTCATTGAATGAAGACTGGAACCCTTTGAGCCGGACTGCGGGGAGTGGAGGTTGGCGGGGGGGTCTCCTGGAGCCCCCGCTGGCGGGACAGACGTCTTAATCTGCCCGGAGCAATGAAATAGTTAAAAATCACCAATTTGGGACAATAATCATAATAGTAATAGCGTTCTATTGTGAGGATGTGAGTGCAGAACACGGAGCGGTTATTAGAGACGCGGAAACGGTCTGTAGACGGTCTGTGAGACTGCGGCTCTTGGCTGGCTGAGAGTACTGGGATATGCAGTACTTACCACCGGCATTCCACGGGATTGTTAGCGGGGACATCGTGTGGGGCGACTTTGCTGTCTGTATAACGGCTGGTCTCTCACTAAAGAGTTTTATTATTTCACTCCCTAACTTTTATTCCACCCCACAACTCACACTTGGTTGCAGGTAAGCTGCGGTCTCTTTATCCCTCTGGCGTTCACCGAGTTTTTTTCCCTCTCTTACTAATTGAGTGAGATCGATCACCTGTGTTTTCTTTTTGTTTCGTAACTATCCGGCGTGGGCTTTTTGTGCAGAATTGAAGTGTAAGCTCACAGGCTTTGGCTTATCACCCAGCATCGCCTCCCAGGCGGCTCCTGCCATCTAGAGGAAGTTGTGGGAATTACATCCAGCGAGGGCTCTG